>JAOXYJ010122806.1:0-11124 GCA_028566555.1 Lithophaga nigra
GCATAGCAAAGCGAACTAATCTGTGTATATATGTACTACTTTCTCATACAACCCGACTGACCTATTTGGTGGTATTACACCATCGCAATAAACTAACAATTACGAACCATTGCAGTGCCTCAGACAGTACGCTATCAATCAGTCAAGGTTACATCGAATTTGGACAGACAGTTTTATGGTTACAGTCACGTCCTGACGCACAATATCCAACATGCTTCTCATGTCATGACCTTTCCTGTTTTTCTCACTTTACCTACTGCGATTCATATGGCATATTTGCGTCACAAATGGTGCGATGTGTTGGAGCCTGTTCATGCTAGAATGACTTTTTGAACGGGGAAAAGTAGCTTAAGCAGGGATTTGAGACCACCAGATAAAAGCCAAGGCCTGCGTGAATTTTATGGCCGCCACCAAGAGCTGGTGGAACACTTCAAAGTGTCTATGTCACAGCTGATGATATCTTTTCGTCATAAATAAAACAACTGAGACCTACATTACTGAACTTGACATTTAATATCACGACAGGTGATTCTAGCATAGCAGGAGATGTTTACCCTGTCGACGTACCTCGTCTCTCTCCTTTTAGAGTTCGTAGGGTTTTCCTTGGTTTAACATAGGATCTACCGTTTGAATCATGGATCAATGAGGTTGATCTCTGGTTGGTATTTACTGATTTTGGGTTAGTACATAATTATGTAACAACGGATTCCGCATGATAAAAGTTGGTTTCATTCTGGTTCATTATCTTTTTTTTGAAGGGGGGTTATGTTTTTAAGTTCTTTCCACCTACAAAAATGAGGCATGAAAAATTTCAAAGATCAGTTGGTCATATTTTCACAGACAAACAGCAAATACAAGATAGCAATCAATGAAGAATCAAACACAAAGGAGGAAGCAACCGCAATTACAACCAAGGAAAATAGAAACTACCATAGTGAAAATCATGTGCTCCGATAGGGTAAGTTTATCCTACTACGCAAGTGTCGCCCGTCGTATTGCCTCTATATGAAGCCACTAAAATGCGCAAAACATTTAAGGAGAACGGCTATGATACAGGGAAGATGTTGGTAATCATCCGTGATATGGACAAACCATAATGGTTAACCAGCGTGCGATGGGGATCTTAAAATTTCCGAAGGAATAATTTTAGTTTAGGCTTGACATAGCCTTATATATAGCTTAGTAATTTTTGGGACGGTAGTAAAACTCTATCTACAAAGTAGCTATTGTGGATACAAGCCCTACTGTAGCGAGTCAACTGTGAAATGTAGACTCCTGCGACGCTGGTATGTTACTACTCAGAATAGGGAAATTTACAATAGAAAAATCGTAGCCATCACGCTTGTCGTACAAATACAGCGTACGATTTAATGTTTTTAAACTTTGTTGTGATCCGTGATTTCATATATACATGTATACAAAATGAGAATAAAACAACATTACATATGTGAGGTATGCATAGTTGTTTTTTTACCGGTCGGCAATTGCAAACACTGTACTATAACTTCATTTTATGTGTAAATATATTTACTTCTTACAAATGCAACTATTGAATGAAATATGAGAAGTTATTGACTTTAAAATAATAATCATTTTAATCTAGAAATGATTAATTGATTGCTTCGTGAAATGGAAAATTGTAATAAGAAAAGCTGACGAAGGCTAGTAATAAACATATTATCTTAAGGGAATATACGTGCATCCACGATGCATACAAAATGTAAAACATTATTTAACAGAATATGTACTTAATGTTACTCAAAGCATTGTGGACAATAGAAAGTTTAATAAATGTTCATAGTCACTGATTATTCACTCGATATGTGTTGTCCACATCACACGAGAACAAAATACTTCCTTTTATTTTGTTCATTCCGCTGCAGGTGTCGTTGACATGTCTTCCATTGTGTTCATTTAACAGATGCGAAACTCAGTCTTGGACATGTAGCTAATAATTATTTGCTTCTGGTGAGTTATTTTCAGCTGCGTATGCCTACCTGTAAAAAAAGGTATTTCATACCGTGATATTACCGAATTCCCACAGAGATATCACATCTTTATTTTATGGAAATAAATGTTTATTGAAATGAATCAAAGAAAACCCGTCGAAACTGGAAAGAAATCGATTATTCTTGGTTCTGTCGCTTCGTTTACCCACTCTAGCCTGACTAAGTAAATTCAGAAGAAGACCGGCCAGGGCTACAATTCAGAGTTCCTCATTTTCGTTGTTGTCCGAGTGAAAACGGACAACAGTCGCAGCCCAGAATCAAAAGTAATCAATATGTTTTACTTCCAATTTAAAAAAAAAATACAGTAGAATAACTGCTGGTATGTTTCAGTAAAAATATTTCTTGGTAATATCTACATGTTTGTTAGATTTATAGCGTTTGATTCTGTCCTGGCTTTTTACTTTTCCAGATTTGAGAACCTGTAAATTAGGAACGAAAACACTTAATAGAGACAGCAAATACAGAGGTCATAAACATGTAAACTTTACGTTACTAGAAGCATACGCCCAAATAAGATTTTTATTTGGAAGGTAGATTTCCTTTGAACCTGATCGAGCCAATCAAAAGACTTACTTTCAATACTATCAACGAAGACAATACAACATTCAGTTCTTCTGGAATATTTGACAGCGCACAGTTCCTATTGTTATCCCCCTTTGTTTCTTCTACAAAGATTAAATAGGTTGTTAATATATATGTTACAGTGAAATAAATAATATCAAACAACCATGATGGTGGTATAGGAAGTCAGTGTTTACTTTGATGTAAAATAAGTTTTACATGCAGTTATACTTGAAATATACCGTGAATCATAAATGTAAGTTCATATACTAAATATTTGTTAAAAAGCAGTGCAGCTCTACTGTCCATAAATCTGTAACGATGAATAATTTTTGCTTTTTGATGTCACAAAGTACTAACTGTGATTTTTTATTCATAGTCATGATCTACTAACCAATAGAATTGGGCATTTTAATTGGTAGTTATTTAACTACGAGCATTCTTTAGACTTTACTTTCTATTTCGTGCTTGTTTATCGTGTCTTTCATGTTATAATGAAGGTCTTTTAAGGGCTACTATGTGAAGTTTTTATAGTGTGTTTCATTTGACGTTTAACCGCTTATTTTATGATTTTTTCAAAAGACGAGGGTTGAGGTCTAGCAAACCAGTTTAACCTCATCACAATTTTATGGCTCTGCATAAAGTAAGGACTTGGATGGTCAACAATTATCTTTGTTTTTGTTTGCTCTTTAACTACGAGGTGGACGGACAAAGTAGAGAGAGAGAGAGATGTTTTATCTGTCATTTTTAGCCGACATTTCTTTCCGTTTTATTAATACTATGGAAAGCCACATGGGACCCCGACTCCGCGAATGTTTTTAATATAGAATATATAACAGTTTAACGGAGTCGCAACTTTGCCGACTCCGTGAAAGATTATTCCCGACGCCGCGAAAGATGTATGCCGACAATATGAAAGATTCCTCCCGACGCCGTGCAACTGTAATGCCGACTCCGCTTAAGATTTTTACCGACCCACATCTTGCTTATTAACGTTTTCGTAAAATTAATCTCTAATAAAGTCAGCCAGAATGTTGACAAAATATTTTTTGATCATATTACAAACTTCATGTGAGCTCTTGTAATCACTTTGTATTCGTTTTCGTCGTTAATATTTCAAATTGTAATCTATTTCCCCTGAAGCCACTGGGCAAATTGATACCAAACTTTGCAGAAATGATGTATGAAAAGTTCTCTACATTTAGTCCAATCAGACGACAAACATTGCTGCCATTGGTAATAATTCATTCTTTATCGGCTGATTTTTTAATTCTCTCCTGAAACTCTTCAAGAAAAACGAATTTTTACTTACTGCGTAGGAGTTATCTATGTGAAGTTCTGTACAAAGGTACATATATCGATAAAAAAAACCAACATGACCGTCATTGGCATTTTTTGTTTCTGATTGACTAAAATTTAAGAATCTTCCTTGAAACAACTGAGCCAAATAATTTGCAACTTTGTAGGAATGATGTGCGGAAGGTCCTTTGTAAAGACTCGGGGAACTAGCACAGATTTAAGTTGAACTGGATTTACTTTTCCAAAATGTAATGTTCTAAGAGAAAATGTCTGATACAGTTTTATGAGTGATATAACTGTAACATGTATTGCCAGAGCGTTTCTGAAAGTTGTCGCACATAAAAACTGGAAAGGTGTAACAGAAAGAGAATGGCTTACCACCCTTTATTAATTCATTAATATAAACTCATATATATGAATTTTTATGCTAAATAAGCTCTTAGAATGTGGATACTGTTTTGCCGACATTTAAGTGAGGATATTATACTTTAATCTTAGTCTTGGCTCAATCATTAAATATTTCTTTTAGGTCGTAATTTATTATAAACTATACAGTAAACATTACAGTTTGGGGCTATAAATATAAGTGAAAACTACTTTGTCGGAAGGTTCTTATTTAGAGTTAGATATAAGCCAATATTCTACCAGAAGTTGTGTATATACCGTAAACTACTTCTTATTTACCTGAAGCATTCCCCTTCATCATTGTGCGGTCATAATCCACGTATCTATTCACGTTCACAGCTTTATCTCAGTTCGGGAACGATTAGATATCCATCATTTCAAAAGGGAATAAACACAATGATAAAGGGACCTTATCTACTGCTTTCAGTAATGTTGCAATATTGTGCTATTTACTTTCCGCATATATCTGAAATCTTCATGTCCACTGTTAAAACCCATATCAAATAATGTTTGTAAGATGTCTTAATAATATAAACCGGAAAACCTTTTTAACAAACAAGTCACAATTGGTAAGGACAGACAATATTTCATATTCGATACTTCGATGGTAAAAGTGACCATAAAATATTCAAAGTGACGATTCCAGTTAAAGCTTTTTATATCGTTGCCTTGGTAATTTACTTGGCTAGAGGAACTCGGTCAAGAAAACCCTAATATTTAGATCATGTTGTAGAAAATCTTGTCAACATGTTGTACATATCACACAGCAAGTAGCACAGGAATATCGCTACTTTAAGATCATATGCAGCGTTTTGTAACATAATATTCTTTCGAATTAATTTAAAAGTACTTTGTATTATCTTTAAAATTATGTAATTTTGTTGAGAAAAATTATACATGTAAAATTATATGTATCAATTAGCGAAATTATTCCAGAAGACGACATTAACCTTCCCTGATTACATCCCCCGCAATGGTCTTCATCCAAGTGATTTGACGTCATATGTCAATCATGTTGTGACGTTAGTTATACGTGCCTCTGTTTCGGAGATTGATCCATTTTCCATTTTTCTATAGGTACGTCATAGCAAGATTTCAAACGTCATATGTGACAAGTCAATGCTTTTGAAATAGAGGCAAGCAGTGCAAACTTTTACACTTTTCCAACGCGGGAAATTTGTATCTCATTTTTAACGGCAGCAGGGTCCAATAAATTGAAAATGCATTAAGAACTTCAAAATTGTGTATTTTTAGGTACAAAAAGAAATGATGATACTGGTATTTTAGAAAAATGCTGCATATGAGCTCTAAAACAGGTTTACAATTGGAAATTAAAATCATTGACAGTTGTCGTTAAAACAAAGAATGTCTTTCGCTGTGTCACTGTCTCCATGTTATGTGATGAAACGTTATCTATATATTAAAAAGTTTTTATTTCTAAATGGTTCGGCTTCATACGAGCTTGGATATATTAAAATCGGCTGGTAGAGTCACACGGCATGCGAGTTACTTGTTAAAAGTATTGATGACAGCATTTTGTTTCAGTTTCAATGAATTTACATTGAAAATTGGTGTGGTTTTTGACAACAAAACTTTTTTCTACTATGCCTACCTGTTTTCTCTCTCTCTCTCTCTTTCTTTCTTTTTTATGTTTTTTATTATGTTGATTACCTAGGAAGCATCTTAGTTTGAAATGACGAACCGTTTTATGTAATGTAGAGAATCTGAAGAACTTACAATAATGCAAAATATTAATGGTTGTAATTCTAAACGACGGTTTGGGTGAATCTTTTTTAGTGTTTTAGAATTCAATTTTGGTATTGTTGTTATGTACTTTATTTCTGGAGCCAAATAGGGCTATTTTAACGCATGCTCTTTTGATACAAAAGTAAAACAACCCTAAAACCAGTGCTTAAGAATTATATATTAATTTACATATTATTGCGAGTCCTAACAGGATCCCAATTCATTCTCTTCAACTTGTTTGATACTTTTGTTTAATTTTCAAGATGTCTGTATCATATATATATTCTTTCATTAAATGTACCATGTTTGGATATATAGCCAATTTTCTTACCCGCGTGATACTTGGATTCCACAAGAGAATAAATCTAAATCTGTCACACTGGTCCAAAATTGGCATTATCACCAGCATAATGACGTTGGTTTAAGGATCTATTGAAGTGCCATACATTTATCACTACTGCTTAGGAAAGGCTGGTTCGTTTTTAATAGTGTTTTAACTGCCTTGGGCACTTATTCTATATGTTGCATTTTGTCACATGTGTAAATGTGGCATTGTTTCTTCTCTAAGTTAGGATAGAATGTTTAAAGGATCCATAGACTTCTACTTTCTGAATGGATCACCTTTTAAAAAAATAATAAAAAATACCCTTGAGTCTCTGGTAATTCCATAAAAGTACATTAACGATTGTTTATTGTTTCAGACAAAATATACATTAATTTTGTGATTTACATCAAAACATTATTGAAAATGTATCATACTTTTCGCTTTTCATTTTGTTTTTATTTATTCATTATAAAATTATAAATTTTATTTGATATATTGTTACAACACGTGTCAAATTTTGGTATAAATTTGACCAGATTTTGCGTGTTATAATTCGTTGAAACAGTAACATACTGTATATTAAAGGTGGTCGTTGATCTGCGAACTGATTACTAATTATACACCTACGACTACGTTTTAAAATTTCCACACATTATTTATGTTACTTGTATTTGTAATAATGAGTACCTTTTAGTTTCAAAATAACGAAATTATAGAAATACGAAATTCAATAAGATCCTGTTTACAACTTTAGAATTGATTTAGTGTCTAGATTTCGTGATACTTGTAGGCGCTTATTTTATATAAATACAGCGGACTAAAACATTTTCAACAATCTTCAGACCCGAGGTAATGATGGAGAACTACAAGAACTGTCTTCTCAAAGTTTTTGCGTGCTTATGTCTGCTGAATTATCTGGGTAGGTTATTAAATGTTCGGTTGTTGTTTTGTCTTTTTTTATATACAGACATTTAAAAGTTATTATTATTTTTCTTCCAAAATATATCAAATTCATATTATTTATTCAAATGTATGTAGTAGCTAGTTTAATTAAATTATTCTAGCCATCTGAACAACACGGAATGTCAACATTGTCATCAATTCCAATAACATCGTGTTCCTCCACAATACAACTTCTTTTCAGATTTTCATATATCCGACACAAATATTTTTTGAATATATCAAAATAATTTCAGATTGCAACTGTATGTTTCCTAATGATTTGCAAGGCGATTGGCGAGGCCTTGACAACACGAACCTAACCTTTACAGCAGACGAACTGACTGGATTTAAATTAAAAGTACCCAGATTATCAAAGTCTGATTTTGTATGCGTCAATTCAGTTGTAGATGGGGATACGACGAAATATATTCTTAGGTATGTAATTTAACGGATTTTTTTAAATCATGATTACTTTTGGAGGCGCAATAAACATACTATTTTGCTGTATTCTTCTCTTTAATCATAGCTGAATGACAAACATACTGTTGTAGATTTTATGTAAATTCCATCATCTCATTAGTTAATGGTATTCATTTTATGGGAAAAACGATCACCCGTTCCATGGGCTTAACCAGTTGTGGCTGTTCTTATAAAATAAGTTGATGAATACGGTTGAGTACAAGTTAATATATATATATGTACCTGAGAATTGCCAAGTTACGTTTTTAAAACATTGCTGTCTTTTCCTGTACGAGCCCCGTATAATTGTATTTTTTTTTCCTACACCGGACCTGTAAACTGTTTCAGTTCACTATAAATATTTACTGATAATCTCACCTATGCAAATACGCGCAAAATAATTAATTATTAAATTAAATTGTAATTTCAGAGCAGAAGACTCCGTAAATGTATTTGGTGTGTGGCCAATATTGTACATGTGTCTAGAAATCAAAGATGACCAAGTCAAGTATTACGCCATCGATACAAGTAAGTAACAAAATATGAAAAAGTCTGTTTTAAGAAACTACTCAGGGGAGTATTGAAAAGTGGAAGTTTACGACAGGTTGTCTTTTATACTACAGGTCGATTTCAATGTAAAGTTTAATTTTAGATATGCCTCTTTGAAAGAAGTTTTTTATTTACGCTGTGCGCCATATTTGTACCGTTTCTCGTCTTCTATTCTTCAAAACAGTCTAATATGCATATTGCATAAATCTAATCTATATTATCTGCCACTGTAAGTGGTTTTATACGCTTATTTCAAACATTGTTGATTCTTCTGTTCTTTACATATATATAACATATGTGTGTGTTATTTAAATAAGTAATTGTATTACTATTTTTCCATTTTTAAAGTCTAGTTGTATTGTAGTGTTCATTACAATGTTACCACTGTTTTAATTCCTTTTACTCGTTGTTCTTTTTTATATTTCAGACATCGCATAATTCATTACTTGTTTCTTATTTTCACATATACATACATAGTTTTACGCAAAAGAGTATAAAAATAATACGTTATTTACTTAATAATTGTAGGTAAGAACCCAATATTGCATGACAATATATACGGTACTGTATTGGGTGGCACACCAGGAATTCAGAAGGTATGCGACATTCAAAACCAAGAAGGCACTATCATATTGAAGCCGTCAGAAGTCGTCCCTAAAAACCTTCGAAGAAAAGAAAACTACTTAAAAAAGTAAGTGTACAATCAGACATTGTATAAATTAGTGCCATAAAATTTTATCACAAGAAATTCAACAAATTCCCTGAAACTTCCAACAATTTACTCAAGGTTAACGGGCATAATTAGCATTTGTTATACGATATCTGTCAAAAATGCAGGTATCAACTTGTAACACACTGTTATACTGTTATTGTCCTTTTGTCGACTTGTTAGAAAATAGGATGAGAAGATTATGGAAGTTCATTAAATCCTATATCCAGAGAACAAAGATTATGGCGGTTCACTAAATCATATCTCCAGAGGACAAGACCGTTATCAACAAAGAATCAAATACCAAAGACAAACAACAAAGAATTAAATACGTCAAATACAACGCCAAAGACAAGGCTACAAACAACAAAGAATCAAATACGTCAAATACAACGCCAAAGACAAGAATTGCAAGGCCAACAGGCGCAAACACAAAGTAAAAGAAACATATTAAGGGTGACATAATTTTATACATAAAAAATCTGGCAGGGGATTAATTTCGAATTCTCCACAAGTAGTCGAAACATATCCTGTTCATAGACGACACCCCTCCAGTGTGGCAAAGCCTTTGTATATTTTAGGAAAAATCGACTGTTCCAGATCATAACCGTATGCATACTACATGTACTAGTCAAAAAAGTAATGCTACACAGATTTGGAATTGATTTTGCAAGAAAAAATAAAAGACAAGTTAAATTTAATAATAAATATGTCTAACACATTCATAACTAAAGCGAATGCATACGATTTGGAAAATCAGAAAATGTCGGAAAACGGGAAATTTCCGGAATCTTATGCAAAGGGGTCAAAATCTGAGTTCACAAAAACTGGGAAGAAATAAAAAACACAATTTTGAAAACGGGAACGCAAATAGCTAATTTTCGAGAAAAGACTCAATATTTTACCCAGATAATGTGTTTGTTTCAGATAATGCTTGAGAATAACAAATTTTGATTTTTTTGTAAAAAAACGTGCCTTTTGAAATCTCAAAAATTTGAAATTTCTGTTTTCGAGATTATTGCATAAAAACGATGCTGTTGCTCAGATGGTACCCCAGTTTAATTTTCAGACCAATAGAATTGTTTTTAAGATTGGTATAGGGCTTTGAATTTTAATGTATATTTAAAATGCATTACTGTGTATCGTTTCTTTTTTTGACCAGTATATTAAAAGAAACAGCTCTATATTTTGTTTTAATGGTGAAAATTTAGCGAAAATGGGATCAGAAATGACTTCAGCAGAATTATTTTTAATTGTGGTTTTATATGAAGTATATAGGGAAATTATTTCCTGGCTACTCACTTATGACCCAATACTGTCTATACAGAAGAAGTTGAGGTGATTTGTAAACCTAATAATGGCTTATTACTGCAGGTCAGTGCTACTGTATAACAATACAATGAATATTTTATTCAAAGACAACCAATTTTTCTGTAGTAAGGAATGTATTTTTTGCCTATTTAGTCATGATTGGCTTCTCTTTGCTAGAAGTTTAAATCCCATATTGTGTGCCCTAACAGGTGGATAATAGGATTCCCTGATAGACAATACATAATTTTGACTTTACATTACAGTAGTAAACTGACCAATCAAATGACACCATTAAATTTACATGTGGTATCACTCTAGGTCAATGGAACAGGTAACCTAGCAAATGTTTAAACTCCTGCATAATACCAACTGTAACTCATGAAAGGTCAGACATGATTTGCGATTAAGACATAGATTAATCCAGACATCTCATCGATCTCCACTTTCACAGATCTTCGTTACACAATCGAACAAATGCAATTACTCAATATGAATGTTAGTAGTGCGATACACGTGTTACCCTAATATATTAAAATATACACTTTATCATGAATTTGTCGCCGTACAGAAACTTCCGGTTTAGTAACAACAAACATTTGGAAATCCTTAATGCCTCAAGTAGCCTGAAATGTTAGCATATATACAAATATAGTTTCGTGAAAAATAATAGGCTTGTGAAAGTAACGTCTGCAACTACATGTATGGTGTTTCAGCTTTCCATCTTTTTCCAAAACAGTAGTTGGTATTGGTAGTTCAATCTGAAATTCAGGTTTGAGACATTATCCACCATTTGGCATGTTAGGAAATTT
>JAOXYJ010123025.1:0-11121 GCA_028566555.1 Lithophaga nigra
TGTTAGGCCTAACGTTGTATGTTCCTTTTGATTTACGGTTTCTGGCTGCCCCTTTGGTATCTTCGAACTTTACTTAACATCATTTCACTTTTTTGACTGGTCTGAAATTTTACGTTAACGGAGTGGCGGGAAAAAAGCGAACATGAAGTTAACTATTCCGTTTACCAAATTTTTTCCGTTTTCGCAGGAAAAACGTAATGGTTAATTCAAGTGCACTTGTTGTTAACTTGATGTTAATTTTTATGTCCGTTTACATGTTTTGCTTGGTCTGCACCCATCTGTATGTATGAAACCTTGCTACTTATAATGTACAATCTTTTCAGTAAAACAAATTAGAAGCACAAACCTATCACAATGACAAATAAATCATTCACAAATGATGAAATTTTGATACATACGTGTTCTTTAATTCATAACAGCTTGGTGCTATATCGAAAAGACTACTTGGGCTACATATGTGACACGTGGATTGAAATTCTACAGCTAGATTCAACAAATCAACAAAAAAAGTGTCTTCAAGGCAGATTTCTTTGGCCCAAACGTCAAATTAATTCATTTTTTTACTAAGATACTAATATGAAGAATAAATATGTGGGCTGGATCCTGAATACTTTCATAATTCTGGCATTCGATTTCTCTTCCTTTGATATCAACTCTTATCCAAATGTGGTACTTCGGCGATTGACTACCCGATCTAATGCGTAATGCTAGGCACGTTTAATGGCGGTGGTATTCTTTAGATGAATATAATATTTTCAGAAATAATAGGCATATCTATCAATTTATTTATAAGGATAAAAGTATTAATGTTGTAGGGTATGACACGACGTCAGTATCTGCATCAATTGAACAATAGTTTGGTTAAATGGGGTTTATTTTTCAGATATGTCGCGGTTTTCAGCTTCATTGGTGAAGGAAGCCGGAGGACATCATATTTTTTTCACAACTACTCAAAGCTAGACGCAAACTCATGCATATGTGATAGAATACAGAAATTTATGCACTTAGATTTCATCAATTACTCTCAGGACTCGGCCTCCAGGGCCGTAAAAGTCGCTTAATCTGCAAATCTGGTCGTTTTGTCATTCTGTTCTTTTCTTGTATATGATATAACTGTGTCAAAAAGATTGTTTTGACTTTCAATATCTCGGTAGTTCTGTATCTATCCACACTAGGTCCCTAGCATCTCGGAGACATACATAATATTCCGGAGATTCAAATAGTCCTGCATCCTTCATGATTTTGTTTATTTTGCAGTATTATTTTATTATCCATAGAACACGTAATATAAGTCAAAAAAAGACTGATTTGCATCTTTAGATCTTGCGTATATGCGTAAATTTTTTTCTGCTTTTTTATATAGACCATCGGATTGGCCTATACGACGTATCTTACTACAATGTAGATAATTTGACGATTTCTTAGTTAATTATCAGTGGAAAGAAAAATAACTGACTCCTTTTTTTGCTTCTCTTTAGTTATAAACTGATTTAAAACCTATTAAAGATATCGAAAGAGAAAACACTTTTTTTTATAAATTCAATTACCGATACTTTAAATAAATGTGAAATATGGTCTAAACAGTGTAGGCAGTTAATGGAAACTCCACACAATAAAAATATGATGTCAGACAAAATATTGCTTAAAAATTGTTTAATATTATACAGAGTTATTATTATACTTGCACATTGTTTTTTTTTTCGGTTACACAATTTAATATCTAGTGTAAAATTTTTACTCAAAATTATTAACACATTTTTCCTTCGCAAAAATCAAATATGAATTCTACATGATACGGAGAAATCTATTTCATTTCAATGCCAAGCTTCAGATTTCTTAAACCTACATGAATTTTCCGTTATATTTGTTCGACTATAGTGACGTTGAAACATTTCCAATCAAATCTTACATGGAACTAACATAATCAAGCATGAAATCAAGTTCATTGCCAGCAGTATGATACGCTCCCTCTCGCGTCTGTAGTCACTTGTTTAAGTTACGCAAATATATTTCTTATTCTTCGAAATCAGAGTAATTTGAGAATGCCATCCTATAAAAATGTCCACATACTTGTCATATGCTAATCGAAATTCACTGGGTGCCGGCTTGTTGACTTTCATAGGAAATTTACAATATATTACTACACAACCAAAAGCACATAGGAGTAGTATATTAGGGAGGAGACGACCCCTACAGGTGGACACCTTTCGTGACCGGAAGTCACGCCACCGAGAGTCACATGACCGGAAGTGATGTCATGGATGATATCATCAATCACATGACTAAAAATGAGATCTGCGCATGCGTGACCAAAAGTTGACGTTATAGAGGCCGCCGTCTTGGATTTTCTGTGCATGCGTAACCGGAAGTCACGTTTTGGTTCCCTCGCTTTCGTCAGTTTGTCTTAAATTTCCCGGCTTTTTCCGGGACTCCTCGGCCGTATTGGTTGTCTAAATAGGTTAAGGGTTTTTTCGTGGATTGCAGTAAATATTTAACGGAGTTAACTCTTTTCGCGCTATATTTTGGTCGGAACCCTTTGAATGTTTTCCTCGATTACTATGGGTGTCGGACTTTCTGAGAGGTCCGGTTGCTATGGTAACTAAAATATAACCCAAGTCCGAAACGAATACATACATGTACTATCAACAAAACCAAGATGTTTAAGGAAAACGGGCGGAAAAAGTTATCTCCCTTGATATTCTATTGAGGGCAACGAAAATGTCCGACACCCATAGTAACCGACGAAAACACCCGAAGGTATTGTAAACAGGAAAAAATGGCACGAAAAGAGTTCTTTTCCGTGATATTCTAATGAAATCAACGAGAAAGTCCGACATCCATAGTAATCGACAAAAACAACCAAAGGGTTGCGACCAAAATATGGGGAGTTATCACCCTTGAATATTCAATGCAACAAAAAAGCCCGTGACCCATATAGACAGCAAATACGTCCGAGGAGTTCCGAAAATGGCGGGAAATTTAAGATGGACTAAAAGCGTGACTTTCGGTCACGCATGCATAGATCATCCAAGATGGCGGCCTCCCTAAAGTCAACTTCTGGTAATGTGACTTCCGGTCACCTATGCGCAGATGTCGTTTCCGGTCGCGCGATTGAAGATGTCATCCATGACGGTCATGTGACTCCCGATGACATGAGTGTCCACCTTATGGTAACGGTCGTCTCGTCCCTAATATACTACTCATAAGATCAAATTCATATGCGCATTCCTGGATCAATTGTGTTTTCAGCTCATTCGTGACTTATTTTCTGTAATCGAACAACTCAGCTAGATTTATTGTTTATTATATAGATGTTTTATCAATATTTTAGCCTCCTGTCATAATTGATGTGAATTTTGTCCAGTGGCCTCTGTTAGTCATATTTTAATTCCTATAAGTCGAAAACATTCTGGAAGTAAACAAAATATGCCGAAATATGACATTTCCTTCTCTGTAGACAGAAACAGTTACAAAAACTATATGTATTATTAGAATAATTTAATTTCAGCAACAGTAAAATTAAAGCCATCCATATTAAGTTGTCAAGCCAGAGCAATTGGTGTAAATGGCACCGGTGAGGCATGGTCTAATATGGGGTCATCAGAATGCTCTTTGCAAAAAAATTTTTACGGTAGATTCCAGATTAGCGGTTTCAAAATCGTATTCAGCGCACATTTTCCCGTTAATATTGATAACACAACAAAAAGAAACAGACCATCTTTTGTGGCTAGAGAACTGTTCGGAATTACAGATGTCGAAATACGCATAGAGAAGATGTATGTAACAAGTAAGTAGACACGGATTGTATGAATTATGTTTTCATTATTGTTACAAAACTTGTACGTGTATTGAAATATACATCCATTTTCAAAATGAAAAACTCATTACACATTCAATTTTTGAGAGATAAGCCAGAACATCCAAAACATAATAAATTGTTTTTGTATAGAATTGCTTGTCGCAGTCGTTTGTACAGGCAAATAAATAAAACGATTTAATTCCCTTGGCTGAACAACACATATCTGACATTCGATATCGTGACAAAATTCAGTCTCATTAGTACTGAGCTTTGAATAGCGAACCAGAACTAAGTAGAAGCATTTTCACGAACAAACTAGCATTGTTTCAATATTAAAATTTATTTCAATGAAATTGACTAAATATAATTTCAAAATCAAATTTCGTCTTTTATAAATACAACCACTGCCAATTGACAAAAACCGCCAGTGATTTTGAAAATAGTTGATACTAAAATAATTACAAAGAATGACGTCATCGGCTATAAATGTTGTTCAGAGATGTTTTGCTGTAATTAGAAAAAATGTCATGACTTTAAAATCATGCCGTACATGTATGTTGAAATTAACAGATTGCCGATCTTAACCGATTAATGAATTAAGAAAGTATTTGATGAAATATCTTCAATATCTTCATAATGATGTTGTAGAGTGACAGGGATTATCCGTTAACCTCAAACAGCCGGTTATATCTAATAAGTTGTTGGAGTTTATGGTCACTTTCGACAGTTGTTCAGATATATCGTGACTACCAGACCAACTGGGGGAGGAAAGCCCCGACAGCTATCCTGATGACCCTGTAAAACTCCCTTTGTTGGATAGACATATGGAGATTTTAACAATTGAAGCTTGACGAGCAGGAATCGAACCCTCTACAGCCGTCGATATAATGATGTCAAAATTTGTAGGTCCTATTTAAAATTTTCTTCATTAGGTTATTTCTGTCTCTTTATTTGTAAAAATGGATCTCTAATCGTAGTGACCAATGAGATGTAATTTACGTAATGTTTCTTGATAGTATAAAGAAGTGTTTGTTCTATTTTCGATTTGTCAATCCCTTCTTTTGTTCTTGTGAAAAAGTTTGTTTTCCTTTATTTGTGCATTAGGTAATTCGGAGCATATGCTAGCTACATGTCTTTATCGTTTAATGGGTCATCTGTACATATGTAGTATATTGTTACGTCAAGGGTAATCTATGTATCCTCTGTTTAAAAAACACAGTTAGCACACAGTTAGATATTTATCTTTTAATAAACCATACCCTGTCGTTCGGTAAGTATGCCATAACGTACTAAAGCGTATTGACAAACTTCAGTATGATTTTGCTCCATATAGCTTTTCATACATTCTTATGTACCCAATGAAAAAAATATTTATTAAAATAAAGCATTCAGATACAAATATCTTGGGCAAAGAAAGTTATGTTGCAAGTGTTGGGTGTGTCTGGCCCATTTGGTCTGCTGTTAGTTAGAACGACAAAAATGTACCGTGTTTGACAAGGTGTGGCCCCAAATATATTGATATCATACAAACAAGCAAGGCAATATGTACGGTTCATGGAACTTAGAATGGCGGCTAAAGATAAGCCGATCTATCAATGAAACTGGAGTTACAATGGACGCCTACATATTTTTCCCAATCTTACACAAAAAACATTTCAGTTCATATTCTATTTTTAGTTAAAGTAACATTGACCCACGGTAAATTCACACACTGTTCTTCCCTTTGCCAGAACATCTCAAGATCAGTTTAGTGAACAATAGATTTTAACAAGTAAATTTCTAGCATAGCAACTATGTCCTGTATGTATAATACCCAGCCGAATGTATAGCTGACGCATACATAAAATGATATACATGTGTACGTCTTGGTCATGAGACAAACGTTATTCAATAGAGCGCAATATCCAGGTAAGAAAATGCAAAAATTGCACGTTTCAAAAGGGGGGGGGTTGCGCCAGCCCACCGCTCTTCCCCTCCATCCCACCCCGAATGGCCTCCCATACCGACCATCCCCTTACTCAACAGCATCATTCGTCATCCTATAGCTAATTTGTATATAAATTCGCATTTTTGCTAAATTTTTGTCATTATCTATTTAAAGAATTCCTGTGGGGTCGAAAGTATATATCGGTTTTTATGGAGTTCGTATTGTCCTAGCTTAAACTTGTATTTTATATTTAAAGTTTATTTTTATGTTTGCGTTTCAACATTTGATGATAATAGTCTTATCTGGTTATGTAGATGTATGAAAGTCGGTAATCGTCCTATTTTATCTTACGATGAAATTTGAACTTGCTAGTATAACTGTAACAAATATCATAGAATTTCTTTGTTTTCAGATTCATCAGAATATATCACAGAGAAATTAATAAAAACTGATCCAGATTCTCGGCATCCTGAGCCAACTTTAAATGCTGACAATGTTATTATAAGTACCAATGAAACTTTGCAAAATGGACAGAGGTAAATAGAAATAATATTAATTTTAACTGTAAAAATTCTAACTGACATATATTGAAAAATATAGCTCAAAACTTAAAATAGAGAATGCATCCTGGAAGATACCATTGATATTATTTCTATAAAAATTAAAAAAAATCGGTAACATCCTGAATAGACATGTAAACGAATGAAAGAAAACTTTTTTGCAGCACGTAATCAGCTTTCTCTAAAAATTGTAGGTTGTGCTTGACATTCAATGTTCAAGGTGGTGGATATCTTGTTTCAAAGGATTTGAGTACTAACAGTCATGCAACTGAAAACATACCGTATGATAAAACTAAAACATCACAATTACTTTGTTACATCTATGACATAGTACGTCCCGTACATTGCTTTGAGAAAAGAACCTGTTTATTTGAACCACTTATGCTCTCAACTAGACTTACTAAATTTAAGAGGATAAAAGTAAAATTTGAAGGCTGGCGTGATCCTCATCCATCTAATGGTTTTCAGTCCCTCGCTTCTGGGATAGAATCATATGAAATTACTATACACGAAGTGACTGAATCCACTAAAACAACCCTAATGAGAGATACAACTGCTGTGGGAAAAAATTACACATTAGACAAAAATAAAAACGAAGTAGATATTGAATTACCAGAAAAAAATCCTATGCTCTATGCAATTTTATTGGAAGTGAAAGATAGAGCAAATAATGTAAGACAAGCTAGGAGATTTGTTTTATTTGATAATTCATCTGTAGTTCTAAAGAATGAACGGAAACCCTTCAACGTAGATTCGGCATCGACAGCAACTGGATTAAAATGGCAAACTAATCATAAAAAACTATGCTTTTCTTGGAAAGATAGATTTTATAATAGCTTTTTCAAGAAAAATAATCTTCTTCGACAAGTGAGAAAAGAAGCTCCAAATTTGATAGAAGGAATGTACGATCAGGTATCTGGCCTTATGCCAGTAAGTGGTACAACGAACGTCGATGGATTGACTCATTTTTACTATTCACTAACAAGAAATAATGTTGATGTAGTATTGGCTGGAAAGATTCACAACTTTACCTCCCAGTCAATATGCCTGGCTGCAAAGATGAAAGACGGTGATATCTTTACTTTCAACCTCCAAACCAAGGATATAATGAACCACACACTAAATGACAGTGTCGAAGTTAACATTGACCGTTCTGTACCGGAAATAACTGATATATGGTTAGTACGTGACGGGAAAGAACAACTTTATGTTCATCATAGCTCTGACTTGTCAAAAATGTCGATTCAGTTCAAGGCGTTCGATGTACACAGTGGTATTCAAGAAGTAAAATGGGCATTCGGTATATATGAAAATAAAACGGTGCTGATAGAAAAAGCCGTGGCAGTTAGTAAATCAAATAAATCGGTTTGTATCCCTTTTTACTTATATTTGTACAACAATGACATTAAATACTCATATTTTATACCAGAATATTTAAACAATAGTAAATCTAATGTGTACAATTTTTTACAGGATAGAACTTTTGTTTTAAATCCACTTAACAGTGTATGTAATACAGACACTGTTAAGTGGATTTTGTTTTAAATCCACTTAACAGTGTCTGTATTACATATATAATTTACGGATGAGTAGACGAATATTTCAAAAACACCTTGGAAAATATTCTAACGTCTGTGAGATCGTTTTTGAAAAAAAAAGAAAGACGGAATACCACTAAATACGGAAGCCCATATCGGCCACTTGATTTTTTAATTTCATCTTGAAAATTCAAAAAAAAAAAAAAAAAAAAAAATTCTTGAAAATTCGAGATATGTTTCTTGACAATTCAAGTTAAGTGTCTTGAAAATTCAAGACAGTCTCTTTGAAAATTCAAGATAGTTCCTTAAAAATTCGAGAAAGTGTTTTTGAAAATTCAAGATAGTCTCAGTATAACTGATGAGTTGGTTTTCATGAAACACAAAAACCTATGCGTATATAAGGGCATAAACCTGCCCATATTCCAAATAAGGACGATAACGTCACGTGACCCGCCTCCAAACTCCACCCTCAAACTGATGTCACACGATTCAAATAGGGAAATCCCATTCATGGGTGATGAATCATCAAACGGGCGAACGTCATGTCCTTATAAGACATCTAGACCGGAAGTGGGTTATAGTTCTTGTTTTTTGCTGACGTGTCATGGTTTGGTCAACTTTTTTGTATTGGTACCGAAATTTGAGATGAGTTTTTTGTCGATTTTTCCATTGCGCAAGCGGAAGTAAGTTATATTTCTTTCTTTTTCTATAATTTTCCATGGATTTGATCGACTTTTTATATTGATAGTGAAATTCTTGTGGTAAGGGTCCATATCACACCTATTGAGTGCGCATGCTCGACCGAAAATAAGTTATATTTCCTTGTTTTTGCTCGTTTCTCGTTTTAATCTAGTTTTTGTATGGGTTATGAAATTTATTGTCCAAGTCCTCAGTGGACCCACGTTCGAACCATTGTGTGCGAATGTGCAACTGGAATTGAGTTATATTTCCTTGTTTTTTGTCGTTTCCCGTGTTGTTACTTAGTTTTTTGTATTAGCAACGAAATTTGATGTCGTAGGGTCCTTGATGGACCCATATTTGAACCATTGCGTGCCATGTGAATCCAGTAGTGAGTTATAATTCCCTTTTTGTTTGCTTTTCATGGTTTTGGTCTAGATTTTGTATTGGAAATGAAATTTTAATTCATCCAGATCCTTCGTGGATCATGTTCGACGGGAAGTTGGAATAGATCTTTGATTCTATTCGTTTTTTCGTGTTTCAACGTAGAGTGTTGTATTGGTTCTGAAAGTCGATGTGACCGGGCTCCTTAATGGACCCAGATTCGAACTGCTGAGTGCGAACGCTCGACTGGAAGTGGTTTTTATTTACCTTGATTTAGCTCATTTTTCGTGGTTTTGTCAAATTTTCGTATTATACAGGCTATGAATGTCGTCGAGGTCCCTCATGACTCTGTCCACGAACCGTTCATGCGCGCATGCATGACCGCAAATAGGTTATATTTTCTTGCTTTTGATTGCTTTTCTCCTGATTTGTCATGTTTTTGTGTTTGTACCGAATTTGGACGTTGTTAGGTCCTTCGTGACCACTGTTTGACATTGTTTGAACAGATACATGCACTTGCGTGACCGGAAGTGGTGTATTTTCCGTTTAAGGTCGATCGAACATGATTTCTGCATTCGCAACCGGATGTGGCGTTTCTTTTGGTTTTTATTCGTGTGTTTGCAGTATATTCGATTGTGGAAATGGACTGAATAGCCAGTGAGACGAAACTGAAAATTTTTCCCTCAATCCTATACAAGCTGGATTGTTGTTGTCATTGTGCTCTGTATATTGCTTCTTAGCACAAATTTTATGATATAGTACATACGATAAAAAGTATGACTGTCACAATGGAGACATCAATTAAATTAACGCAAAGGAAGAAAATTAAAGAATTGATTACTGAATTACAACTGCACAATAAATACTGATCAGGTGGAATTTACAGCAAATGACTTAAATTGAAACAAACCAATCACAGAATGACTACTCGGTAACAAACAATCTGAAAAATTGTTGAAATGTTTGGAAGATAGTTCTTGGAAATTATGTAACCATATTAAAACACTCCACAAAATAATAAGTACGTAATGCCTCAAAGTATTGGAAGCGCAATGTTTTTTTTTGTATAAAAATGGAACTCTGATGTAAACGGATTTGGTGTTAAATTGAGAAGAATCATATTTTGTCAAACACAAAGTGAAATTCTGCAGATTGATAGCTGAATTGGTAATATATATTTGTTGAATACAACGGATGATTTTTTCAACAGACAGGACAAACTCTGCTCTTTGAAACACACACAGTAACATGGAAGTAAATATAGACATATAATTGAAAACTAAATCTAGGACGACACGAACTCTCATAAATTCCAGAAGTAATTCAGAAATTATACAAAAATGATGATATCTGTTAGTGATCTGTAACTTGAAATAAAGAAATGCAAAAATACCATGCTTAAAATTTGACCGGCAGCCGCGGGGCGTTTTTTTTTACCTTCATCAGTACTGGTAGAACCCAAACATTTGGAAGACCATGTAAAAAACCAAACAACTGAAAACAAAAATGCACCAAAAAGTCCAAAAAAGAATAGCCAAATCCAGCTAAGGATATCTACGAACTGTTTCAGATAAACCTTAGTTTCATAAAATTTTGCAAGGTTTTATGACTGCAAAAATTGATATCAAGGCATCATCAGTAAAGCTGATGTTTATGAAAATTTATCAGCGAAAATGTTTCAAGTCGCATATTATAGAGTCATGACACATGAATGTGAGCTGAATTCGTTATATTTTGGTTATACAGAGTATTATTACTGGATGTCTTGTCTAAGAGATATTCATACAAATGAATATTCTATTTTCCAGGTTGCAGTCAGGTGATGCAAAAATGTCACCAAAGTACAAGAAAGCAATGTATGGTGAATTTTTTCCGAACTTTGTTCGTCCGGATGGTTTACGCAGATTACCATACCAGGGGTATTTAGGCCACATTTTCTATACAAGTGTCGGTCAGGCCATGAAAATAGGTAATATATTTCATGTCGGTAAGAAGTCACAGGAATATTTGGTATTTTGCCTTTAGAGTAACAGAATTAATTAAAACTGCGCATAGAATTATCAAAATGACAGTCAAATTCCTATTTATAAAGATACATAAGTTGTCGAAATAGCCATAATGTGTTGCCCTAAATTAATCATTGTATGTTGTGATGATATTATACAATTATTGTCTTTTACAGAGGTCAATATGAGTTTTTATGGACCTGAAAATTAAATATTGACAGAGGCCGAA
>JAOXYJ010123135.1:0-11121 GCA_028566555.1 Lithophaga nigra
TCCGTTGTCCTCATCGTAAATTAAAGGTGGGGGGGGGGGGGCGTTCGAGTACTCACAATACATGTTAACCTCGCCATATATTTATATGCCTATCCAAAGTCAGGAGCCTTTTTTGTTAGTGAATGTCTGTGTCTACTTCTTGTCTAAGGTTACATTTTTTTCTGTTGAAGTGTAGCATTTTTGTTCATGTACTTTTTTGTATGTAATAAATTGTTGCCCATATTTCTTTATATCATTAAGTAACAATAAGTCGAAAACTGAGTGGGGTTATCGGACATAACTTTGATAAAGGACCATCCAGTCAACAGTCCTACCAGGTAAGGTTCATTTTGACCCACTAGATTATCATACATGTAACAAGTCGAAAATTTCCAACCCAGTCAGGGGCTGTGGCAGTAATTTTGAAAATTAAGTGGGCTCATCGGACATAACTTTAATAAAGAACCATCCAAGGAACATTCCTACGAAATTTTGTTCATATTGATTCTTTAGATTCTGACAATAAGTCGAAAATGTGGCAGCCAGTCAGAGGCTGTGGTGACCATAGGCGCCTTTCGTCTACTTTAAAAGACTTCAGGGGCGCTCGAACCTAAACAATTGTAAGACCAAACCAATAGAGAAGCTGAAGAGCACTGACACCAATTTTTATTAATTTGTTTTTATTAATATGTTTGTTCCGGTCGAGTTTGCGCGGTGCCAGTTGGTAATTTGCCCAACATGGCACCAACGGAGTGAAAAAATGCCTAGGGAAGGAATCGAATCCTCGCCCGGTAGTCAAGACTCGCCATATTGGATTTGAACGAAAGTGGTCGTACACTTCGAATGAAAACATTGAACAGGGGAGAAATCTACTACATAGTCATTTTTCATCACATCTTAAATTAAGGGGAAATGTCTATATAGTTTTTTTTCAATCCAAACATAAAGGGGAAATGGCTACATAGTCATTTTTCATCACATCTTAAATTAGGGGGAAATGTCTATATAGTCTTTTTTTTCAATCCAAACATAAAGGGGAAATGGCTATTTAGTCATTTTTCCAGATGGAAAAATGGCTAGATGAAAACTACTAAATGACACCCGTCCTTTTGGAATTATTCTGATATAGTAGACACATAGGAAATAGACACTGTGATGTACACAATATGTGGAAATTTTCGATAAACGTCATATTTTCCCCCTCGTCAACCAAGCTATTCCGCCGAATTGATTTTTGAAGAATTAGACTATACATGATAACAAGACTACTGGGCATGAGAACAAATTATTATTTTATTTTTAATCTTTATCTCAACTTGCTAAGCCTTTTAGTATTTGTCGTATCACGGCTTTGTGACGTCAAAAATGTTTGATCCGAAGCGATCACCGACGTCGTAATATGTTCGATCCGACGTTCATTAGTTTAACCCGAACTTATCTCGTATATTTAAAGTTAGCTTGGTTAACATAGAAACGCTTTCGTTTTGATCAAAAAAAGCATTGAAAAATAAATGAATACTATAAATCAATTATCAGGTTTTCTTGATATAGATGTTGTAAAATATCAGCTGCTGAAAACAATATAAAGCTTTTTTGCACGTTTGCTGCGCTTAAGCTTATATTTTACAATATCAATATGCAGACAACCTGATGATAATATATTCGACATCTCGAATTAGTCAAGAGCAGTTTGGACCGTGTTTAGAGACAAATTGTGCCTTATATTTAATATCCTTCAAGCAAATCTAGATGTAGAACGTCTCGAATCTTAGCCGAGGACAACTCCGGTTGGGCTGGGTTGTTGGAGATTGTTGTCAAACAACATTTTTTCAGCTATTATCTTGGTTACTAGACTTACCGATGGAGGAAAGCTCGAACAGCTATCTAACTAGTAGACTGAAAATTCTGTTTCAGGTCTAACGATACAGAGACAAATAACAAATAATGTAACATGTATGTTGATTGGTCTAGAACACGCAATTTTTTCATTGGCTGTTCTTTTTTTAGTAACATTATCGGGGAAATACCCACGCTAACTGACAGTTGTAAACAAAGATGGCACCGATCGTAGATCCAGATCAATATAACAAAATTCACGATTCTTTAAATTTTAATATCGCTCTCAGAAAAATATACCTGTATGGATTAGGGGTGGGGATTTATACTGTTTTCAAATATAATCAATCATAACTATTATGTGGGGGTTGGGTTTACCCCCGTGGACAAAAACTATAGCCTATTGAATAGAACGTGCCATAGCAAAAAAGTCTGTATTGGGTCTTGGAACTATTTGAGAAACATTTTTTGTCCCCATTATTCTGTACATTAAACAAACCAAGCACAAATCGGTGTACTTGAGGTAATTTTTACATTTAATGTTAACTTTGTTTTTCCATATAAATCCTTAATTTTATATTGTAGTTTCGAAAACGGTATGTCAAATTTGTCTCTTTTCAGTGATCATCGATGTTTATTTCCTTTAAGGATCAAAAGGACACCACATGTGAATTTTTTTGAAACATTGATATATTTTTTTTATTTTATGTTTATTTATTCTTTAGGAAATTTCCTTTCATTGATAAAAATTTTAAGATGTGTTACTAAGCTTGTTATAGAGGTACAACATGCAAGAGTCACCATCCTTTTAATTTTTAAGGAAAATATCCACAAAAAAAATAACACAGTAGAGTCTAAAATATTATTTTGTAAATCTAAACAGGTTGATTAACTTCAATCGTTAGTTTAATTAATTTCCAACCATTTAAACACAAAATTCCATGTATTTTTGCAATTTAATAATTTTCTGCCCACTTTTCAACAATTATGTGGTGTTCAACTTAAGATTTTTTTCAAACTGCCACTTCAATAACACACTATAGATAAAAAAGTCACCATCAGATTTTCTAAATAATTTGTAGTATTGAAGAACACCATTGTATAATTGTTTAGTAAAAATATGGAACTACCTTTCCGGGTTTGTTTTCTTTTTACATGACATACAAGGTTAGCACATACTGGTCAGACCTCCATTTGTATGTGGCCGAATAAGGGTCCTTATAGTCCCCTATATTTGTCAAATTTCGAAGTAGTTCCAGTTGATTAGTTACTTCTGATAGTAAATGTAAGACTTGACTGCTTCAGAAAGTAATAGTCTTAGTTTTATATCTGATACAATGATCAGGATTTTGGTGCTCAAAATCAATCTTTTTTTTTTATAAAAGTTCAAAATAGCCAGAAAATGACCATTTTGAAGTAGTTTTGCTGAAAATTAAGCATGAGCCAGAGCTAGTACCACAAAAATATTTATAAGAAAATGCATTTATATGCAGTACATAAATCCTTAAAATATTTTAGTGGTAATCGCTCTGGCTGATATTTAGTTTTTGTAAAAACTAGTGCAAAATTGTCAAAAAATTGACAATTTTGGTTGGAATAAACCACTTAATTGTCACATGTTTATATGACATTACTATGACGTCATAATTATCCAATTTACATAAAATTGGTTATTTCCACTAATATCATACACTATAAGTGGAAATAAACAATTTGATGTAAATTGGATAATTATGATGTCATAGTGATGTCATATAAACATTAGCTAGCAAATTTTAGCTAGATTTTTAACTGATTTGAAAATTTGAATCTCCGGAATTACAAACTATCATGTGACAGATGTACTACTGAACCTTAAATCATGTTTTGAATTTATAATAACCACGATTTCATGAAATACCAATGGATTAGCAAATTCGGATATTAGGCAGCGTGCGTCATTTTTTTCTGAACAAGTGTGGTGGGAGAGTATAGAATTTTGTTCATCCCTACGATTGTGTATCCTTAAGGCCTTCCTTATCTCCCGAATTATAGGGTTTCTGAGTCCATTTCGTTGCCCACAAATCCTTTGGCAGAATATAGAGATAAAAATTCTCTAGTTATGCTCGAGCAATCAAATTTTAAAATTCATCAGCTCACCAATGCTCGAGATTAAAATAAAAATTTAATTACACCATATATCTTTCGAGTTGATAAATATTGCAATACATGGGAATTTATTGGTAACTAAGGAAAAGTTATGTGTCCTGTTAATGTAACAGAATAATGAAAACTACCTGGAGTAATAAACCGAATTAAATAATGACAGAAGATTTTACGCACCTTCAGTGAGATTTGCCACCATTTGTAGTTCGAGTTCATCATTTATTTCTGCCAAATAACCTCCAATTGAATCACAATGTTCCTATGATTGAATGAAAGATAATAAATATGAATAGTCTTTGCTAATGAGATTGGCAATTTTCAATACTTAAAAGGTAAACTTGTATCTATCTACTTAGAATAGAAATGAAAAGTGATTTAATTTTATATTGCTGTACGGAACTGATAAAGAAATAATATATACACTTTATATCGACTAATTGTGGTGTATTGTTCCAACCAGGTATAAACAATCAAAGGTAATAATTAAATGCAACTATAGTTATGAAGACGTTTGACTAAATACTATGAGCAATATTTTTTTAATGTGATTTAAATCTAAACTGGATACGAACATTTGAGAATTAAACATCATTTATAAAGTAGCTTTATTTATAATCAGGTTGCAACTAGATAATGAAAGATCTTAACCCTGTTTAGTTTGAGGGAGTAGGGCCAACTTCCCCTGAATTTATTTCACTTCTAGGGAAAATTTTAAAACATCTTTAAATATTACTGAAAATTCATCAATTCGTAGTCTGTTATATGTATTTCAAAGTTATATCAATTGTGGTCTTCAGAATTGGTGTAGTTAAAAGTTATACTTGTTTAAGCATTGCCTTCAGACCTTTTTTCAATACATATGTGCTATTTTTATGTCTTTGAGGTGATCATTCGTACAAAGGACCTTCAAAGCCAACAGCAAGTTTTGTATGAAACTTTTTGCGCGTGTTCTTTTACATTTAAGTGCCAAATCATTTTGGTTATAAAGGTCCTTCATATTAATTTTGGAAAAATGGTATAAAATCACTGACCAAAGGTCATCTTTCACAAACATTTTTTCGTTATGAAGTAGGGTCAGGCTTGTTGTTATTGGCACACCGGTAATTGAACAGACCATCTGGCAGCTCCGCGGAAGAATACGATTCAATATCCTGTTCCGGCAACAATTATCGAGTTTAGCAGAAGCACAGAATCTACCTTAAGAGCATGGACTGTTCCTGCGAACAGGACCAGCCATCTACGTTTAATACGATATTAGGCAATGGCCTGTAGAAGGGCAAAGCCAAAAGACCCTGGCACGTTTCTACTTGTAATTCGTAACGACATAGAATTTTGTAGTGAAAAAAACTTTTTCTTGGTTTCTCAATACGGATCGGATTAACTTCCCGTCCGGAATCCGGTGTCAAATTTTACAGAAATGACAACATCATTCGCTTTCCAGTTAGTGTCTTCTGCATCATGACATTATTCAAAACCAATCCTCACAGTTTTCTGCAACTGATCATCTGAATATTTGTTTAACATTCTGAATTTGTTTTCATTTGTTAACGCGTTTTATTTAGTTGCTAGGATGTGGGCGATAGTCGTTGTCAAGGAGAATACGGAATCGACGGAAATTTCCGAAGTTGGTTTGATAAGCGGTAGTTTTTGAAGATTGATAAGATTTTCTTTTTCGTTCGTCTCTTTTATTTGATTAAAAATTTCCAACATCAGTTTGAGAATTCTTAAACAGGCGTTTGAAATAATCTCGTACTGTCATGGTTTTTAGTTGTGGTACCAGCTTTTTTCGGCTGGTAACAGGCTAAAAATTCATCTCTCAAATTCCAGTGACAGGCGTTTTTTCCGTCTATCGTATATTGTACATATGTAAGGCTTCGCCCTTTATTAAAGGTAAATATCGGTAGTTGGTCGTCACAACATTGGCGCTGCGAGCTAATTTCGAGCTTGCATCGTTGCTTCCAGTGTCAATTTGGTTATTTACCGGGTTTTTATTTTTGCCGCCATACTACGGCAGGGTGGTGAAAACCACAAAGGATGAGCCTAGAAAAGGGATTTGTGGATTTTCCAGCGAGAATTTTTCACAATCCGGAGGAAATTTGCAGAAGTTCTGCAAGGTTTCAGGAAAGGTGCCTGACGTGGCAGTTTGGAGACAAGGGGTTACTTATCACTCTGGACCTAGTAAGGCCAGGCGGGGTGGTAGTAGAACATTATTTTTCATTTTTTTGAAGTCATTTTTCACTGGTGCTTTGAACCCAGTCGGCCATATGGGTTCCGGTGAAAATTGTGTCAAAGTACTGACGTATTGTGTGGCAGTAGTATACACTGCGCGGAACGGATTTCCAGTATATAAATATGTTGTTTGTTCACAAACTGTGTTGTGTTGACTTTATTTTCCATTTTAAGGTTTCCCATTTAAGCGTTTCAGTTGTCATATTTGTTACTGTAACTATGTCAAGGGTTCACATTAACGTTTGTCCGATTACAGAGTTGTTGCTGTTACTTGGGGTGGGACCAAGGATTGCAGAAGTTATCATGGATACCAGATAGGAAAAAGGGTATGTGGATGCGAATGACCTGGAAAAGATCTCCAGGCTGCGAGTTACGCCTGAACTTTAGGACATCATTGATTTCTTCCAATACTCACCAGAAACAATACTCAATGGTGAACGGGAACCCACAAGTGAACAGGTGTTCCGAAATTGGGAACATAGGGATAGGGTGAGACAGGTAGACAAGCTTATTGCCCATAACCTAGAGGAGTCAGTGGGGCCTATTCCATCACAGGGTCCCAGTTCCAGGAGTCTTGGTTATAAAGAGAGACAGAGACCCAGAGAAGGGATGGGACGATCTGCTAACTCCACTTAAAGGAGAACCAAGGTCGCCCTCTCCAATCTCCAATCAGGATCAGGGTGACATGAATTCCGCTTTTGTAGAGGAGACCCCAGGAGCAGATACAGTGCGTGGTGTAAGAAGATTAGAACAGACCAAGGACTAGAGAGAATCTGACAGCAAGATGGGGACTGGGACCATTAGAACCAGGAACCCTTTACTCGGGTTACTTTTGAAGTGTTCACCTGTCCCTACAAAGGGAGAGTGGGGAAGATGACCAGGTAGATCATCCTGCTGAACTTTCGATGAATAGGCCATGGGGAAATTATGGTAGTCTGGATAGCCCGCCCTTATATGAAGGATATCAGCAGAGTACGGAGTATGCTAATTGGCTGGGCTCTCCCTATACTAGGGAAGACTACTCAAGGGAAACTCAGGTAAAAGCGGAAATTTGTACCTAGAGGGGCTACCTGAAGACTCGATGGGAGCCATGGGGATCAGCGCTCCACCTTCGGGAAGGGGTAGTAGATATGGATGGGAGCAGGAGTACACGAGGCCAAGGAGAAACTATGAACCGAAAGAGGAGTATGGTATATCGGGACATCCAGGAACCAGCCCGAGGAAAATGGACATGAACAAGCAGTCTTGAAGTTAACAGTCAGGCATACAGAGACTATCAGTTGATGGGAACTATGCACCCGACGGGTATGATATACCGGGGTATCCGGAAACCAACCGCAAGACAATGGACAGGGAACAACAGTCTAGAAATCAACAGTGGACAGGCATCCAACCTCCACTGGCTGGGTAAAATATGCACACAAAGGTTATGGTATACCGGGGTATCCAAGAACCAACTCTATGACGACGGATATGAACCGACACTCAGGAAGTCAACATGGAACAGGCATGCAAGAGCAAATGGTTGGGTGGAAGGGGTAGAAATATGTACCCGAAGGGTATGGTATACCGAGGTATTGGCAAACCAACCCTACGATGGGAGAGAGAAACCAGCAGCCCAGAATCCACCAGGGGCCAGTAGGGATGAAACCACCCGGAAGGAAAATTTATATGGTAACCCCAGAATACCAGGAGGGGTGGACAATAGCCCTGGCATAACCAATAACCAGAAAGCAGGACAAAAGGCAAGCGACTATGGAAGCCAAGGGATCAAAATGAGAGAACTGTCCAAAAGACTGAGGTATGATGAGAAGACCAACCGGAGGACATTCTTTGCTAAATTCTCGAGGTATGCTGAGGTGAGAGGATGGAGCCCCAAAGAATGTAAGGATTCTTTGTTTCTCCCTCGATGGAAAGGGCAGTGAATATTTTGCCTTAGTAGTAGAAGGGAATAGGGACATCGAATATCATGAGCTGGTGCAGAGATGCGAAGAACGATTTGGTTTTGAGGACTTGCCGGAAACAAACCAGGTCCAGTTTAACAACACCCGACAGAATCCGGATGAGTCCCTAATAGACTGGGTAGACCGTGTCCTGTCTCTGGCGACTAAGGCGTTCCGCAACCTACTGGACAAACAAATGTATCAACAAGCAGTGTTACGTTTGTGCGTAGTGACTGCCGATAAGGAAGCCGGAAGTTATGCTTCAAATCTTAGCCTTTAGAGTATAAAGAAAGCTGTTGATAAAATAAGGTGGCATCAATACAACCATCAAGCCATCTACGGGAAAACGGCGAAGAAGGGAATCAGACAAGCTGAAACCTTCCCAGTTCCCCACGATTACAGTCGGGAGGTGGTCTACGATGGTGGGGCCAGTACTACCCAAGTATGTACGACCACCCTGCCCCCAAAAGCCAGTACATCATGAAGAACGGAATGGGACAGTTATGGAGAGAAAGTTGAAGCAGGAAGTCAAGGGGCCGCTGGAACAGTTCAAATCTGAAATATTGGGGAAATGAGGAAGTCAGTAGGAACGGCAAGGTCTCCATCCCTAAACCGATCGCCCTCGGACAATTTGGGTAGTCAGGGAGCTGGTTATTATTGTGATGAACCACAGCATTTCAAAGTGGAATGTCAAAAGATGGAGCGACAACCCTAAAATTGGAAGGTTACATTCGCATATCAGGCAGGGAAGGGGTCGTTAAACAGGAACGGGTAAGCTTGGCAGGAACTGAAGACCTTCTATAGTGACTCCGCTGATGAAATTTGTGACAACCTGATGTATAAAGATTGAGATTTGGGAGCAGACTTGGATAGGAAGGAGATGTCAACCTCTTTGTCAAGATCTGTTGTTCCAGGGCAACCTATAGGCTCAAGGAAAGTTCGATCAGGATGTTACAACCACTGTCCATGAAAATGAAGCCCAGTCCATGGATCATAACGAGACACAGGAGACACTGACATTTCAGGATGCCGACACTGACTTGGGACTGCCCACGCTTTTCTTTGACGAGTCCATGAGGAAACTTCAACTTACCCCTCAGACAAAGAAGTTGTCTATATCAGGAAGGTGGACTTAGGTGCTCTGTACAGTACACACAGAAAAATACAAAGACAAAACATCGTTACAGCATTGGACACGACAGTAGAGGTCACAGTGATCCATAGCGAGCTTGAGGTTGTCCCACATGCGAGTAATGTCACTGTCAGAACTACAGAGAAACGTAGGCATACAGATAGGGGTTCAGCGCAGCAATCCAGATTGAGCATGGCTTGCAACGGTGCAGCATCAATTCCTTTGTGGTCCCTACTGAAGACAGGATGCTGTTTGGACTACCGTTGAACTTACTAATGGGTTATGGGAGTGAGCTTAGGCTGTTAGAAAGATAGTTGAAAATGGGAATGACGATGTCCCCATGACCCTTGGTAAAGTAATACAGTACAAGGAAACGTAGTATACCGAAATTCTACAGGAGATCCCACAAGTTACAAGTGAAAAAAAAGCTGGGAAACAGAAGAACCAGTCTAAGTTGGATGTAGAAGAGGAAATAAGAGCTCCATCAGAGATGGGCCATCGGATCCTGGCATTGTGTTTTCAGACAAGATGTATATGTAGTAACTAGGACCTGAAAGTAGTATGCTCGATTTATATTCACTAAACAGAAGGTTTTTATCCAGGACGGGGCTTTTCGTTTGTTCTTCTGAAAGAGCCCATCCAGGAACCCTACACAAAACCAGATCTGGGCAGTCTTTTGGGGCTTGGGCGTCACTCTAGGTGAAGTCCTTGAGCCACCTGTGGCAAATGACCATTAGACTAATGGGACTGGGGGGTTAATGTATACAAGTTTGTTGTGTAAATATTTCGTATTTAATATTTCTGCTTGTAATTATGTTTCAAATGTTGTTGGAGGAGGAGGCAAGGTAAGGGATTTTCTTAGGACTGGGGACTGGCTTATCCCCGGAGAGAGCCTTTTTAACAAAACTGGGGGGAATGTAGTAGGATTAGGCTTGTTGTTATTGGCACACAGATAACTGGACAAACCATCTGGCGGTTCCGTGGAAGAATACGACTCAACATCATCTTCCGGAAACAATCATCGAGTGTAGCAGACGTACAGTATCTACCTGAACGGGGATGAGGGTTATTGTATATAAGTTTGTAGTGTAAATATTTTGTATCTTATATTTTTGTTTGTTATTATGTTTCAAATGTTGTAGGAGGGGGAGGCAAGGTAAGGGATTTTCTTAGGTTTGGGGACTGGCTTACCCCCCTGGAAAGAACATTTTTAACAAAACTGAGGGAATGTAGGTAGGGCAGGCCTGTTGAAGAATACGGCTCAACATCATCTTCCGACAACGATCAGTGAGTATAGCAGACGCACAGAATCTACCTAAAGAGCATCGACTGTTCCTGAGAACAGGACCAGTCATCTACGTTTATTAAAGGTATATTTCAGTAGTTGGTCATCACAAAAGTACGCAAGTAAGGTAATAACAAAATACCAAAATCCAAGGCATATTCAAAAAGGGAAGTCCATCAAAACCGACAAAACCGAGTAGAAAACAACTGTCATATTTCTGACTTGGTGCATGCATTTTCCGAAGAAAACTCTATGTTATGTAAAGTTTTGTATTGAATTTTCTTTAGTTAAAACGTTGGCTATATGTATACATTACTTGATTCTTTATCGAAATACTTGAAATTTAAAAATCGAGTGCTATGAGTGAAACAAATACAGAGGAAAATGGCCCTAGTTTTTTAGACCGTATTAAGTATAAAAAAAATTCAACGCTCGCAATTGTAAAGAATATATATCTATATATAATTCAAATTCTGTTGATCTAGGATCGATCCAAGGTAGCGATTTTACATCTTTTTCAACCAGCGGACGTCCGTTCAGGTGCATATATGTATTTTAAAGTCGCTATGACC
>JAOXYJ010123244.1:0-11121 GCA_028566555.1 Lithophaga nigra
CATGCTAAAGTATAGCAGGTCGGAGTCCTGGCTAAATGAAAATCGCTGACAGCTTAAAATCAGTTATTTTTTATGCCCAGTTTTATAAAACTGGTAAAAAATACAATGATTTCACATTCAATACTCCATAACTTTATATTTCACTTTGTAATTAAATTTCATCCAAAATTAATCTGTCAGCATTTAAGGACGTTTTATCACGAAAAGTATAACAGTAGTCCTTACTGAATAAAAATAGCCGACGGCTAAAATCACTAATTTTTTATGCCCAGTTTTCTGAAACTAGTGAAAAACACAGTTGTTTCTTATTCAATACTCCATAATTCTATGTTCTACATTGTAATCTCATTCGATCAAAAACAATTTTGCCGAACGGAAAGAAGTTTTATCGTGCACAAGTACATATAAGACAGGGGTCCTAGCTAAATGAAAATTGTGTCGAAACGATGCAATTTGTCTTTCAGTACCTTATTTATAACAATTCGCTTCATAATAAGAATAAGTGATTACCTGTGTTTAATTGATGAAGACAGCTAAGAAATATGTGCGAAGCCAAATTTCTGCTTTGTTATGATCGCTTCACCAACATGACGTGGAATGATGCTCTCGTTATCACTAGTAAAATTCCCCAGGGCTACGTGTGTAATAATCGAATCTCATTAGGACAATCAACAGTTGCTCATCTCCGAGTTTATGTGTCTCTGATTTTATGAAACAGTATAAGGTCACAAATTATAACATGCTTGATTCGGCCGGTGTGGGTGTGCATTAAACATTGCTTCATTTAGGATGTCTTTCTTATTTCATAATTTGAAGTGGCTAAATACACAACATTTCTTTGAATCCATTAAATACATTTAGCGCGAAATATTTATGTCAAATAACCACAATTTACTTTAGCAACCAAACAGTATATACATTGTATGTATATTAATTTCAACTTTTTAGAGTAAAAAGTCAGAGTACCTTATACTGTAAAATCAACTTAAACGAACGAATTCCAGTCTATGTATTGTTTACATGTACATTTTATTTGTACATTTCTGCTATTACAAGAGAATATATTTATGCAAATGACTGTAAACAAGATACATGAAATAATGAAAAGTAGTTTGTAAATCTATCATTTATTTCCTTCAAAAAATTACAGGTAGATTTGTCAGTGACACTATCAGTCTAACACACATAAATAACTTAAAATAGGCCTTATTTTAATTGTTCATGCTCTCCCGGAAGGAAAAGACGTCGAAGGTTCACCTGAGCCTGTATCGCTCACCTGGTTCTTAACTGACCAACTCTTAGTCGTTTCCAAGAAGAAGACCTTCAACTGCATTTCCCATAGGATCCAATGTTAAACTATGTTCCAAGGTGGCGGTCATCCTGGAATTTCGATTATCACCAAAAGCATATTCTGGTTAAGGACCTTGAAATGAACATTTATACACATGTTTCGCTTCAACTGTCATAATCGTTTCCAAGAAGAATATCTTCATAGGAATTTCCCATAGGATTCAGTGTCAAATTGTGTTCTGTATTGGAGACCATCTTGGAGTTCCGGATGGCATCAAAAACATATTTTTGGTTAAGGACATTCCAATAAATATAAATGGATATGGTTCCCTTCAGTTGTAGCAATGGTTGCCAAGAACATCTTCTAGTGTATTTTCCGTAGTCACATATTAAACTATATCTTCCACGGTGGCGGTCATCTTGGAAAACACAGCAAAACCAGAGTTTTGGTATAGCATCTTACAGTGAACATTTATGGAAGTATTTAGCTTCAATTATCATAGCCATTTCCAAAACTAGTATCTACAGATGTATTTTCCATAGTGTCCAATTTCAAACTATGTTCCAAGGTGGCAGCCATCTTAGAATTTCGATCAGCATCATAAACAAGGCTCTGGTAGAGGACCTTCCAGTGGACACATATGGATATGTTTAGCTTCAGCTGCCGTAGTCGTTTCTAAGAAGAAAATCCTCAGCGGTATTTCCCATAGGGTCCAATCTTAAACTTTGTTCTAGGATGGTCGCCATCTTAGAATTCTAATCGACGTCAGAAATACGGTTTTGGTAGAGGACCTTCAAATGATAATTAATGAACATGTTTAGCTTCAAATGTTGTAGTCGTTTTACAAGAAGATCTTCAAGTATATTTTCCGTAGGGTCCAGTGTTAAACCTTGTTTCATGGTGGCGGCAATCTTGGAATTCGGATCGGCGTCACAACACAGTTTTCGTAAAGGACGTTCCAGTTAACATTTATGGATATGTTTAGCTCCAACTGTTACAGTCGTTTTGATGATTTTGAATTTTCCCCTATGTCGGTAGTAATATACCTATATCTCCAGCTTATTGTGTATATATTTCACAGTTAATTTGCTACTCACGTGCATGTGATTTGTATAGTGACTTTCTAAACAGAGCGAAATTGCTGTCACAGAAGGAACTTAGCCAGGATTATGTTCAGCCTTTCTTAATAATTGTCACTACAGAAATTCTACGGCCGACATTATGATTTAATAGATCGTAACTATGTTTCGATCTCACAAATGAAACTTTACTTCTCGTCTTCCTGGATTTGACATTCCACGAAATTGACTTCTTCCCGGACATTCCCACTTACCATGTGACGATTGTCATCAACGGAGCAGGACAGGTTTGCCATTCTAGAGCACCTGATGTCACGCCCGGTTTTTGTAGGGTTCACATTGTTAGTGTTTTGTTTTTTGCGTCGTATTGGTCTTCTGTTTACTTTTTCTTTAGCTTTATATTGTCTTTTTTTGTGGTTTTTCCGTTTCTGTGTTCCAAATTTTGCCTTGTCTACGGATTATGCCTTTTTGAACTTGTTCCTTCGGTATGCCTTGGAGTTCGGTATTTTGTTATTACCTTATTTACTACAACCAAGTCGGTGTCAAGTCTCTTTCTAGAAGAAGAAACTTTTCTGCTGGTGGATTTTTCCCCGAGGGCACCATAAACTTGATAGCTTTATGCATGATGGACTTCCCCTTTTGAATATGCCTTGGAGTTCGGTATTTTGTTATTACCTTATTTATTACCGATATTTGAAGAAGATCTTCAAGTGTATTTCCCATTGGGAATATTTAACTTTGTCCCGCGGTGGAAGCCATCTTGGATTTGGGATTTTACCAAAAACACAATTTTGGTAGAAGACCACCCAATATTTATTCACTACATAAAGCAATTCCATCGGCAGTGTAGTTTCTGACAAGAATATCTTTGAACTTCAGCCAGTTTAGAGAAACGCATTATTGGTCCTAGCCACCTTGTTGAATTACTGATCGGAATGAAAAAATACACTTGTTATAGAAAACTTCAAATGCACATTTTTGACTGGTTTTATTCAATTTTGCTCATTGATATCTGGGGAGACCGAAATGTGAAAAGCTAACGCCGGACGACGATGACAGCGTAGTTACACCAGCGTTTTTACCATATAGATACCTTAGAAACTGGATCCACCAGAGAAATATAAAACAATTTAATCTGAATCTCAGGATGTAAAAAACTGCAAAATTATCGTGTATTTTGTTTTTTGGCTAGGTGTGTAAAGACGTTGAATCGACGAGTTCTAGACGTTGATTCAACATCGTTTTACCATCGTCGATTTAATTTTCAAAAACAATGTTACCCTGAAGTCTTTTAACCAAACGGTACCTGCTGGGTTTTTTTTTGTACTAGCGCTAATCAAAAAATACATCAGCAATGTTAGCGGTGATCTTGTCACGGAAACCTCTTATGCACGGCTATTAATTACGCAATCTTCCACCATTTTTCAGTTCTATCCTGGGCATACCGCAAGTCTCTCCTTACAGCAGTTCAAGGTTGGGTCTTGAGGATTTTATCGTTACTTTTAGCAATTATTATGCTATATCTTACTGGGGAGGAAAGCGGAAAGCCCGAACAGCTAACTACATGTAGCTAATCCTGACCTTGAGCAGGTGTTTGGATACCTTAACACTTGATTTTTTGCAAGCAAGACTCGAACCTACCCCAGCCATGTCAGGCTTGCAGTTATGAGTCAGCGACCTTAACCTCTCGACCTCCAGACCACTATTGCAGTTTGATAGTAATCCGTACATGTTTAAGGGAAAATATATTAAAAAGAGTATATTTTACAGGGAGATATAGACTTGTGGCAAATTTTATTGATATCATTGCATCCAGTTTTAGTGGGGGAGGAAGGCAGAGTGTTTAGTGAAAACAGTTAAAATATCGTTATGCACGTTGTTAAAATAAGGTGCGTGTTAAATAATATAGACTTTAAAGATTTTGGTTCTATATCCGCTACAAAGTATTGTTGAGTTAATATTGTAAGGATATCCCGGACTACTTATTTCCAGTATACTGTACAGTTGATATTACACCGAGTATTGTTTGATAAAGGACCAGGATGGCTTAGACTATTTACATGTATTTCCAGAGTATTGTTGAGTTGATACTGAACCTAGGATGGCTCAGACTAGTTATTGCCAGAGTATTGTTGAGTTGATATCGGACCTAGGATAGCTTGTAGTAGTTATTTTCAGAGTACCATTGAGTTGATATTGAACCTAGGATAGCTCAAACTAGTTATTTCCATAGTTTTGTTGAAATGTTATTGTAAGGTATCCCGGACTAGTTATTTCCAGTATACTGTAGAGTTTATATCGGACCAAGTATTGTTGAGCTGATATTGGACCTAGGATAGCTCAGACTAGTTATTTCCAGAGTATTATTTAGTTGATATTTAACCTAGGATAGTCCGGATTTGTTATTTTCAGATTAGTATAGAGTTGATAATGAATTAATGATAGTTATTTCTTGTTGGGTTCTTTTAGTGCATGTGATGTGAACTATTACAAATAATAGTAAATGGTTTGTACGAACTAAGGATATCTGTTGTTAACATTTATCAGCAACTATTGATTTTTGAGCAAAAATCTCTTACAAAAATTAAACTGGATCTATTTACCCTTATTCAAAGCCCTAACCTCATGCAAAGCATAATACTGAATACAGAACTTTTCAAATTATTCTCAAATTCTCTCACCAAACAAACAACAGATTACCCTTGTTATTATGTTATAATTGCTAAATAGACGGAGAGGATTTATTTCTTACCTTACAAGGACGGTCTCGCAAAAATAATTTTAAAAACTGTCTGAGATAAAATAGAAAATTCTTCCGCATTTTAGAGAATTAAAAAAAAATGCTCAATTTCAGTTGATAGCACTAAAAAACAACTTAGTAACAGTATATCAAGTATATATCCAGATTTTGTCTGCGTCCCTTAATTGATGATTTTTGTAGTTCACCCTTCGATTTTCTTACCTTTTCATATAATGTTAACAATATGGCGAAATATAATTACATCCTACAGATTAGGAGAAAAAATAACAAGCATGGAACAGTTTCCCTGCATGCTACATGTGCTAGAAGTCTTCAAAATGAACTTCAAACAATAGGATACTGTTTACTGTATTTTGGTGTCTCACCTAAAATACGGCTTAATAAGACGGAATCTTAAAGGTACAAAACAAATCGCTTCGTACAAGCAAAAAGATGGAATAGTGTTAAAGACCGAGATATTTATATTTAGTTTAATAACATTTTATTGCAAGAAAACAAAGGGATTGGACACAAGTTATCACAACTTACAGTCGTCCGCTCCCTACATAAAATACACATATATACAAATGATTGCAAAGCAGACACGCACAAACAGTATTATATGATATACACGAAATGTGAGAAAGAAAGAAAGAAAGAAAAAGAGTAATTAAAGTACTAAAGCGAGAAAACTGATTATACACAATAAAAAATTGTGAATTAGACATAATATACAAATGAGTATTCCCACATGTATACAGTTTTAACACAGGAGATATATACTGATATCTTATATTTTTCGTTTGATTTCTTGAAGAAAACTTTTCTTTATCTTAAATACAATTTTTCCGTATTCTAAATTTAATGTACTTATACCAATAAGGAAATATTTTCAGAAGTTTTGTCAAGTGGGTATAACGGCAAACCCCATAATGACCAGTTTTTCTGTGCGTCTGGAAAAAATCAGAAAAAAATTCTTGTCAAATTTCAAGGTCATTGCGACGCATTTAAACTTAGCTCTCTCTTTTGAATCAAAGATAACATCACCTTTAAATATCAACTCTATATGAATTACCACAAGAAGACGTGTTGTTTACAAATTGGAAATCCGCACCATCAAGATAGGACAAGCAAGCCACTATATACAGTAGAGCTGGTAGCTTTTTATTTTCAATGTTTGATTAAATTATTTTGTGTATACATGTAGGTCCGGTTATCTGCTTCATTTAAAAAATAAAAAACCCTAACCTCCAGGAGGAAAACAACGGCAAGAAAAAGAAAACCACATACACGCATGAAGCGCCCACAGTCACTTGAAGTTCCATCGGTAAGGTAAAAAAATGCCAGGACCGTGGAAGCGCCGAACAGAGGCTTCGATAGGAAAATGCAATTACGTTGTAATAATTGAAACATAAACGCTAGCGTTATAGCTTCGTTTTGTCGTGCAGTTTAAATTTAAAAAAAGTTCAACCCTCAAACTACGTTTAAAAAGCGATTCAGCACAAGATAATCCTAGTTTATTTAATAATCCCACCCCTAAGCTCACAATGTCTCTGGTTCATGCTACCGAATGACGCCATATCCTGTCGTATCACCTGCAGTTCATGTAATCGCGTTAATTTTCAGTTGCGTCATCTCAGTTCACGTAAATCGTAAAGTAATTTGATGTTGTGTCACAAGATGACGCTACCTTGTCATGTAATTTCAAAACGTGTCACCTAGAATTCACATAGTTTTGACGGTATTTTTTTTGTATCACCGATAGTTTACACAATGTGATTTTCAAATGTCTCACTCGTAGTTCGCGTAATCTTGTCAGTTATTTTCGGTTATGACACCGAAGTCATGATATCTCGGCAAGTGTCACCTGTTATATAAAGCAATTTCCTGCTGCATCATCTGAAGTTAACGTGATCTCGTCAACAATTTTCGGCTGTCAGCCGGATAACTTCGTTGTCGTCTCTTTTTCATTCGATAGTTTTTATTTTAAGAAAGGTTTTAACACTAGGTCTAGGGCGACAATTTTTTTATTTTGATTGCCAAATTATTTTCTCTCATTCTGCGTGGATGTTCCGTCAAGGCATTTTCTTTTTTTTTAGCCCAGTTGCCTAAAATATTCAGGAGGTCGGTTGAGTTTTACTTGTAAATTTAATATTCTTATCGCATAGGAAAGACCACTGAGTACTTGTATTCAACTAATTCTTAGATCAACTGTAACAGCCAGGCTCAACTTAATGAGTCGTTTTTGCAGAAAAAGGGAGATGGTTGAAAAGTTACAATGTATATTTTCAGTTTATCACGATATACATGTTTAATTTGTTGACGATTATTCGGTAAAAGTCAAGGCCAAATCCGAGTAACAGTTAGTAAATGATTTGAAGATAAAGCTTGAAATGTAACCAAAGTATCTTCGTCCTCGAATTCCAGATTTATGTTTAAGATTAGATCTAAATTTCAGAAATAAAAATACACTTGTGAAGCTACTTAAAACTGTACAAATTACACTTGTGACAGTACTTAAAATTTTTACTTCCTACAACGAGAGGCTTATAACATTAAGTTGGCATTCATTTGAACTGCTCTTGGAATTTTCTAAAAGAGTACGTCACCTAATACGTATTGGCAGATCCATCTTTTCTAATACGCATTGGCAAATCCATCTTTTCTAATACGCATTGGCAAATCAACAGATCGACACTAGCAAAGAGCAGCTGTAACCTGACACTTCTTTGCATCCCAGTCTTTATCTTTATCGCGGATATCAGCTATGGGAATTTTCAACTGGGAACTTGGTTACCGAGCCTAGACACAAAATACTATTTTGCATCAATATTAATAGCAGATAGAAGGAATAAAAAGACATTACATGAATTGTTTGTAGGAAAAAAATCACCATTAAAAGGTAATCTAGCTATGAACAATTTGTATGAAAAAAGGTTAAAAGGTCATCTGGCCGAAGGACAATATGAAATTCAATAGTTCAAGTGGTGAAAGTCCCACATAATATTCCTATCTGTGCATGTAACTAATGTTTCTTTGAAACTGACCTTTTCAAGTGTAATACATAAAAGCTACCAGTTTTAATCATAATTTTATCTATATACTTTTCATTGAATTGTGCTCACAATATTTAAGGAGGTAAAATATAATCATAATGTTTTGCCTTTGGCAAATAATGTTCGGATAAAAATCACTGTTTTTGCGATTTATCTCTAAAACGAAAACGGTGAGGTGTGGTTTTCGAAATGTCTATCGCTTCTGTATTTTAAGGCAAAAATTATATAAGTTTTAGCAAATCGATACCGTGAGAAACATGTTTAAAATTGTTTTTTATACATAAAAAATATGGTATGTTTGGTAATTTCTACACACAATACAGGTAGAACGTAATAAAATATAAATTTTAAACCTAAAAGATATTTTTCCAACAAAGTTGAGTGTTACAGCTTTTAATTAATTTTAATGGCAGCTCGATCTGTTCAATATAATTTTTCCATAAAGTCAACAATCTGTTACTAAAAATCGTCTATACTGAGCAAATTCGGCGTCATTTTTCTCGAAAACGAGATCGGTGACCCTATATTTTCTATATATTTTTGAAATTCCTGTCTCTTAATCATAAAATATGTGAAAATGAAGGAAATCTCACCGTTAGCTCAAAATGGTAGATATGCCTTTAAGGTGTATCGAAAGGTTTCGATAAATTTTATGAGAGTTATTTCCTCTATGATATTTACCAAAACATTTAAAACTATTACTTACTAGTCGTAGAGACCTGGGTCTTCCATATTTATACCGTTTAACCTTATCTGTCATCAAGGTCACATGTTCAAGGTTATGTTTTGTTTTTTTTACTTTTTTTCATTTTAAAAATATAAGAATGATTTTTGGTAAGATAATTTTGACATTAAAATGAGTATCAAAATGTTTCGATAATTTTTGTGACAGATATCTCTCGCATACTATTCACCACAAGATTAAAACCTGCAAAACTAAAATATTCGCCATAAAGACCTGGGGTCTTCAGTATTGATACGTTTAACTACGTATGTTATCAAGATCACATGGTCAAGTTTATGTCCTAGTTTTTGAACTTTGTTTATTTTAAAGATATTCGAATGATTTTTCGATAAGGTGTTGCTGATATTGAATTCTAAAATTTGTAACGTGTATCGAAAGCTTTCCATCATTTGCGGAAGCGTTATGCCCTATATAATATTTATCGGAACATTTAAACACGTAAAACTTATGAACTATTAATCGAGAAGACCTGAGGTCTTCAGTTTTGACAAACTGCAACTTTGTCTGTCATCAAGATCACATGTTCTAGGTCACGTCTCAGTTATGACCTTTGTTAATTTTAGAGGTACTAGAATGATAAGATGTTGCTGACATTGAGTTGCAACATTTTAAATGTGTATCGAAAGGGTTTGATAATTTTTGTGAGAGTTATCTCTCCATGCTGACTGTTAAATAATGGTAAGACTTATCCATTGTTCTTGAACAATTGGCCTAGTTTCCTATTTTTCTTTTCCGTCAACGTTTTTCAATGTTGTGGAGCTTCATTTTATGACGTATTATTGCAAAACTTGGTATATGATATAGGTCAACTATCAACTATTCGAAATTGCGTAAAGGGACAATGAATCCTTTTTCCCTTACAGTGTTATCTCCCCGAATACTCAAAAGTTTGTTTCTCCTACCCCTCTGAATCCATTAAAGATATCGAAACAAATACTGGAATAAGTAGTTCAGTGACTCATTGCGCAACTTTTTGTACGTTAAGTTTAAGGTATTTGACAACTGTTTATAGGAGTTATTCCCCTTATATTTGACTTATTGCATATGTACTTAAAATCAAGAACCATAATAGATAATGACTTGCAGTCTGTACCATAGCTCCTTATGATTTTGACGTTGGTCCTAAGGTCAAAGGTCAAGGTCACATTCTAAATTTGACTGTTTGCCCTGTCTGCTACTCCTCTTAAAGCATACATTATATCGACACAAAACATATACCCTAATGATCACTAAACCATGCCACGGGCTTTGTACGTTTGGTTAAAGGGATCGACAACTCCTCAAAGGAGTTATTTCGCCTACTTGATCTAACATATATATATTCTTAAAACTCCATAACTACTGCAGATAATGATTTCGCTAAAGGTTCCCATGATCTTTGGCCTTCACATTTATCACAAGTTCAAAGGTCAAGTTTAAATTAAAATTTATCTTGGGGTGTTTCGATTCTTTTAATTTTTTTTTACATCAAATTACTTGTCCGAATGATTTTTGTGTAGATTTCAACATTACGTAAATTTAAACGTGATGGTTGATTGATGGCGTGCTCTCGGTATTGAATTATCTTCCACAATTTACGTGAAAACCTGATATTTTATTTATTGAGACAAACAGGTTTAAGCCGTGACTTCGTGTAATACCCGTTAGCACTAGCTGGTGGAAAACTTCAATGCGTTTTTGTCCCAGCTAAGTGATGGCAGCTTTATGTTATAGATAGAACAACTCTGTCCTTTTTCCAGATTTGACTAATCCCGATCTGACTACCGCCAGACTTGACACGCACGGCGGGTTATACTAGCATAATGGAAGATGCCCTTTATGAGTTCGTGCGATTTGAAGTCGTTTATTTTCGGATTTCCTATTTGAACCATGAGTTTAATTCATTGATCCATGGCTAGTCTTTACTTGTTTCCTGAACGGAAGTGCTAAGTCAAACGCTCGAGATAATTTTAAGTTGAATTATTTAGTATCTGCCATTGACTTTACCATGCTAATTTTGGTGGTTTTAGCTTCTTCTTTTTTTCTTTCTTAAATTGTTTTTTTTTTTCTGTTTTAACATTTGATTCGCATTACACTCTTATGCTTGGCTCCAAGCGCTACTGGTGGAACATGCTTAATCGAAATGCTTATATGGTGCATCCTAATAGGCATCTCATATTAATATTTTCCGTTGAGATAGACTTCTTTCACATATAATTCTTGTTTCCCAT
>JAOXYJ010123354.1:0-17859 GCA_028566555.1 Lithophaga nigra
CACTGTACTGAAGCATTATCATTAATCTGTCTTTTTAGATTTTCAGTATGTCTATGGTTATGACAGATTGTGATGCTTTCTCGGGTAATCAAAAAGGATATGCCCTCTATCATTTCGGTTGCAGACCCACAGCCGCATTTCACAATCTATGAATTGCAACCAAAGGTGCTTTTTGGTCCCATTATTTACAAATACAGTTCACCCTAGTAATATGACAATGGCAACATTTCCCTATTTCACCCATATGGGATCTCTCTCTCTCTCTGACACATTGGAACGAGAAGTTCCATTATAAGTAATGAATATTCACGACAGTAATCAATAATACATACGTCTAAATCAAAAATCTATAGAAAACGCTTAAGTGAAAGAAATTTCATTATGAGGAAATCGACAAAAGTTCAAGTAGAGATGAAATAAAATATTACAAAATCAGAGGTAGTAAGATGGCATAAAATCAAAAGGATTGAACACTGATCATCGTGTATTCATTATATTTAAATGGAACCTGAAGTTTTACTAGGGAAAATCACTTGACTAGTTTTGCAAACCGTATTATCACTTTATTCTTCTTCTTCTACTGCATTTTATGGTAAAGAAGTAGATAAAAGTTTGATGTCGCCCGTCCAGTTAGGGTTAAAGGTAAATTATTAAGGATTATATCAACTATTTACACTGTAGAATATCTGATGTGTTAAAAGTGTATAAACAGGACACATACCAATGATATCAAGCAAAAAGTAAGGGCCTTTAAAGATTGGAAATCTGCCAAGAACTGATTTGCAAAGAAGGTCATGAATTATATATACATGTACATGTATACCTCTCCAGCCAAGGATGAGTGCAAATAACTACAATAAAAATAGTTTCAAATTACAAAATGCGTATCACTTAATTTAATTACTATTGATTGGTAGAATTATTGTCCATTTCCTCCTAACATGCTATCATTAAGTAGATGTATGTTTAATTTTAACTTCAGAATTAGTTCAAATCATTGTTTTTACGGATTTTGAGAGACAATACAGAAAAGTAATGTGGCACATTGGACTCCTTCTATTTTTGAAATAACAACAACAAAGAAAATAAAATGGCTAAATATGTTCCTCGATGCTCTTAAAATTCACGTTCGGAAAAATTATTATAACAAAATAATGAGCAAAGATTAATTACTCTTTTAATTGTGTAACTATGTCTTCTAGATTAAACAATTCTGAACTGATTGAACTTTCCATCGTGGGTCTTTAATTTTTTGTGTTTGCATTAACTGAAACTTGTTTTATTAAGATCTGTGATACTCCGACACAGGAAGAGGAGATAAATAATCAAAATGACACTGGATATAAACAGTACAATTGAATTTATGTTTCAATAATGAAGTTTACAGTAATTGCTCCAGATAAATTTTGGTCAATTATTTGACGTTTGTTAGCAATGACCTTAAGGTAGAAAAAGGTGATACTGAAGTTCACATCACTATTGATTACTTAAAATTATTCATTTCACAAATGACAAAATTGTTCGATACTTGTATTTTGGATGTCCCGTTTTCGTGAGTAATTGGACAGCAGAATAATCATAACGACAGTTTTCTTTGCCACAAAAATCAGTACATGTAACAGTTAACACATATATTGAGATATTATTCAAATCATGATACATCCTTCCTGTTTCTGCTACTTGATTTACTACACCTAGCCGGATATCATCACTTTCAGTACACAATTGTACATGTATGGTCGTTATCGTAAGATTAAGGTAAGAAGTAATCTCACTTTTTAACTTTGTTTGGTAAAAACTAAATTTTATGGAATTTATTCGAATGAAATATAGCACTAAGGTAAGAATCCAGGATATTAAAAACATTTAATTCAGTTTTCTAATACCATTATTTTTAAGGTTCGTTTTCGATACGATTATTTTAAGGTTAAGTCCAAGCATCATTTGTAATGGTGATCGTTTTGGGGGTTAAAATCTACGCCATTAAAAAACCCTTGTAACAAACTCTTTTCGGGTGTTGCGTAGGTGGCCAACTACAATGCTAAATTTTCCGTCCTTTTCACGTAGCAGTCAAAGTTATCCGTTCGTTGACCCATCCCATTGTTTGTTGACTTCTTCTCGTCCTGAATATATAACTGGAAAACACCAGTCAATCATACCATTATCGGTGATATTTAGAATGGCGGGACCCAGTTTGAACTTCTCCAACAACTGAACAAACAGAAATGCATTTTTAAAGATAGAAATTTGCCGTAGTTTCTTGGCTAATGTATTTGTCGTTACAGATGTATGTCTTCAAACTATAGTTCTATCCACATTTTAACGAAATTTCACTTGTAACAAAAATACGAGTTGCCGTATGAATGTTCGGAACCAAAAAATCCGGGAAAGGACAAAGGTCAATTTTGTTTGCTGGGTTTTTAGGGGTTTTTTAAATATTTTTTTCATTATTTTATTATTTGTTTTACTATTATTCTAATTTAGTTTAAGTGTACTTGTTTTTGTTGTTTTGCACCTTGTTCCGATACCTACGGATGGAATCTTTACAGTAATTTTCCAGATGTATAAGCGGTCGAGGAAACATTTTTTATAATTTTTGTAAGTTGCAACAGTGACTCATTTTATTTCCTGTTGCGGGACCTTTCATCACTTTACATGTATATGTTATAAGATTTTACGTAATTCTTACCGTTTCGTGGATAAGACGCATAGTTGAAAAAAAAAACAAACAAAACAACAAAACTTTTATTTTCCTTGCTGCATCTATGGGCGCTGCGGTGCCGGGTGGTTAAGGTTTTTGACTCATTACCTGTATTCTAACCAATATCTTGGATTCGGGTATCTATCTCCACCCTTCTGATGAAGTTTCTAGACACCTATCCAAGGCCGGGGGTTTCACGGTTATCTCTATAAATGGGCGATTCCCTACCACAATAAATCTGATAGTCACGATATAGCTGACAAATTGCTAAAGTGGCGATAAATTCTACCATGCCAGCCCTTAAAATCTCATTAATTTTTAATAACTGTAGGGATGAAAAAAGAAAATTACATTCCAGACATGAGACAACACCAATACAAATATAAAAGAAACAAAAGAACTGAACTCGAACAAATCATGTACGAACTCCTACACAAAAATAAAAATTAGGATATGTAGCCTCTCCTATCCTATTCGTAATGTATATAGAAGTATAACAGTAATATGACTTTTACACTGAAATCGTGTTAACCACCACAAAACTTCAAAACTTAACTGAAAACATGAAAACATCAAAAGAGACAAATATGTTCCTAAAAACATTTTTACACTAAACATTTTTTTCTTTTCAGTATTAGCATTTGCAAGTTTTTGCTCTTGACTTTTTACAGATCTTCCCTGATCATGATTGAAATTCGATGCAACTCAATATGACATACATGTATATACACATGACTTTAAAAATTAATCAGTACGTAAATGGTTCTAGTCTTATTTCAAACAAGCAATGTTTGTATTTGTCAATCTTTTCTGCTAAAATTCCTGGAGTAATACACACATTGCTTGCTGTATTGCTAGTAGTGGTACAATTAGTTCTAAAGAGGTCAAAAGCGTGTAAGGTATTGGGATTCTCACACACAGTGATGACTATGATTTGGATAATGACAAACTGGCAAAACAGCAAACTTCCTGGTATAGGGAAATAAACATTAACAATTAATATTCAGTGAAATCTAGCTTTAATACGGAAGTTGGGACTTCAAGTTAGGATGAGAGCAACAAAGGATCACTACTAGTATATCTGAAATAAATAGAAGTCCGTAAATAAAATTAAGGTCAATCGTAGAAAGCCAAAAGTTTATTGCAGGTTTACGAGCATCATGAAAACGGCTTTATACACGTATGAAACTAAGATTGTATAGGTAATTGAATTTTTGGAACTTGGACAGATGCTGTGCGATTCACTAATAAGGTCTAATACATCAAAATATCTTCACTCGTGAAGAAACTAACAGATTTATTGCTATAAATATACGACACAGTGTACCATTTATGTAAATTTAAATGTTAATATATATATCTGCAAGTATTTCTTCTGGTAAAAACACCAGATTTGTACCGGAGAACAGTTTGCAAACAGTGTTACATGTATTTAGTTGTCTTTATTACACAAGGAATATTAGAAGTAAAGAAATGCTGAAAAGTAAAATAGTGTACTACTGGGTCTAATTCAAATGTATTATGTGTGATTGTTCAGCTCAAAATAGGAGTTAGGCCATGTGACATGAATTTTTTTCTAAACAGTGCAAGTCTTAGCTATTTTGTTTATCTCTTTCACATATCAAGCCATAAAATTAGTCTGTCGTTTCTTGTTAATTAATATGGGAGCTACATACACCAATCCATTGACATGACACACAATATGTGTCTTTCCTGATAAACCACGTTTCCTAATTTTATCTGAAATTGAATTATCCGCCTAAAATATAACGTTGGGATAAATTACCAACAAGGGTTGAAAAATTTTGATTACATGTGATAGGCACCGCTGCAAGACAACCAAAATGCAATTGATTTAGACGATATGCTTGTTTTCTGGTAACAAAACATTCCTCACTGCTTATCTACATTGTAGCTAGCAGTTATACGTATCACTTCCATTTATAAGCTAATGTTTATGATGTAGTGACACCAACACTTTAGAACATCCCGAGATTCGCATATATCATTTTCAACCAGACAATGGTCATTTGCACCCTAATTATGTTAGGAATGGATAATATCGCAATATCGTTCTGCAGCTTGGATTCTTTCGAATTTGTTTTTAAGTTTATTTTCAGTTGATCTACTTACACGCTTCAGTCTTAATTGTGTTTGGATGATCAAATTATAAATTTTTATTCTCCAAAAGAGTTCAAAATTTCTGATTATATTTTTTTCCGATTGTTTAAAAATTCTTTATGTATATGCAATATTTTAGACCAGAAAAGGGGAGCATTAACCCTTCCTCTTGACTCGTGTTTTCGGTGAAGTCCTACCGTTTAGCAATTCATGGGAATGAATTAAGGAATACTGTTACTGTTTGTTTGTTTCTTCTGTGCTGTGGTGCTAAGAAATGGCATATTTGCTACAAAACACTGTATTAAATTGTATTTTTCATTTTGCCACGACAATATAACCAAAATCCTTAAATATAATCTTTTTAATCTTTTTCCCTCTTTTTATGTAAGCATGATCACGTAAGTATTACGAATCTTTATGTCTATGATTATAAATAATTACGTTTTCGTCATTTGAAATTTAGGTTTGGTCACGACACTATATACAAATAAGCGTATTACAATAACTTCCTGGTCCAAGTAGAAAATTATCGGTTATCAGTTTATGTAGTTTTCAGTATGATCTCTACCAATCTGCTAATAAATGGGGTCCATTTAAGGAAATTATGAACAGTAAATATTGAAACATTAAATTTTATACCCAGGAATCAGTGATTGTCTAGAATTTCTTCATAAGATAGTGGAGTCTTTGGGTGTATGTTAATACTTTTTAATAGACATTCTTAGCGTCAGATACTGTTGTACATTGTTAGCCGCCTGATTACATGTGTGTATAAAATGAGAAGATAAACAGGGGAGAATTCTGATCAGTTCTGGATATAATCATCCCAAGAATTCTGGATATCTGGCATAGTATCGTTAAAAAGTAACCGTAGCAGTTAATACATGTATATGCTCTATTTATATCTAAATGTAATAAATAGAATTGAATCCATACTTGATTGACGTAATCCTTACGCAAATAACCGAACATTTTACAGGTTGTACAAAAAAACTACAACGTGTAGTAAGCTGTTCAGGCCATTATGATTCCTTGACGAAAAAGGAAAACCCTATGTAAAATGTGACAACTTTCAAGCGTCAGTGACTAATAAAGTCAAGCCATGAATGAGTAGTGTAGGGTATTATAAGAAAAGACATACATGTACTCTTCTACTTTAAATATCTGCAAACGGCTTAGTTCTAATGTGTAAACTGTAAAATAAAATAGTGTTCCCCATGGAATAATTTCTGCCGGACATTTTTTCCTATGAAATTATGTCGGTGTACACAATTTTACTATGAAATTTTGTCCTTAAAATGAAATTTTGTAACTTTTCTAGGGACATTATTACATATGAAATATTGTCCCACAGACATATTTTCCTATCAAATATTGTCCCGAAAACATTTTTTTACATGAAATATTGTCCTGAGAAAAATTGTCCAGGTTATATTATGTTTGAATAATAGGACATCATGGTTTTGTAAGTATTATTTTACCATATTTAGCTTATATTTACTAAAATGTAATTGTTTCAGTTAAGAAATTTTTGTGTTCATTGCGACTGGAGTACCATTGTATATTTTACATGTTTTTGTTTTTGGAAAGTTATAAACATATCGTGACTGACTACTGATTCAATGAAAAGCGATACTTTGACATCTAACAGCATACAAACAGTACAGCAGGATACTAGCCATTTATGAAAACTGATATCGGTGGTTGTATCATCCATTCTTTATTTTAAGTCTTGATATACAAAAATGTCTGATACTAATTCTATCATGATCGACACGTGTTTCTGGAATAACCTTCTTCAGGAATGTTCGAGACCGTAAAATGCGTGGCAGCAATCAAACCAAAAAGGATCTAAACAGAACAGCCGAATCTATCCAAGGTCGACCTTGATTGAGGGAGTTGTAACCTAATAGTTTTATAACAATTTCATAATTTTTAATTTGCAAATTTACGATCAAATAATAGCAGCGCCGAAGTTCATCAATATATCTGTAGTTTTGCTTATGCATTGCCTTATTTCATGCAAATACTCTTGTCAGTTTCCATTCGTTGCAGTTTGCTCAGGAATCAGAAATATTTTCTGTAGAGAAACCTTGCAAAACCAAACCCTATTTAGACATAATATCTAGTTTAGATAAGACAGAAGTCGGAAAAGAATTAAACAATTCCTTATATTCCTTTCCATCCATGACTTTAAAGGTTGGAGTTTTATGTTTACATCAAACTCAGTATAATTTTAATTACCAGTAGAAAAACATTTAATTGATTTGAAAATTACTTTCCTCTCATGAGACAAAATGTCATAAAAAGTCATGAAAACTTGTCTGTAATTGTCAAATTTAAATTACTTCATTTTCACCATATTAAATTTCATGGCAATCAATTTATGAAATTCCGTTCATATGCAGACAAAATTTCATATAAAATAGTGTTCATTATGGACAAAACTTCATAACCAATGACTGAATTTCATGGCATATAAAATATGTAATATTGTCCTCGAGGACAAAATTTCACTGGACAATATTTTGCTTTACAAGCTATGAAGTCACAAAAAGAGGTACTTTTTGGGAGCAAAAAATAACAATGAAATTTTTTTTTCAAATTTTACCGGCAAATTCAACTTTGAGTGCATTTCCGTTAGCTATGCTAAATATTAAGTAAACAATGTGAATTGAGAATTAAAGAAGAGAATAAAGGCTATTGAAAAATGGGTCCCCGAAAGGAGAAAGCTCTATTTTTCAAACAAAATTTCAACTTTGAACAAAAGTTCTGAAATACAGAGAACGGGTCCAAAACCACTTTGCACATACGCAATCGAACAAAAATTGAACTTAAGATGTATATCCATGCTACCAAAATTAAAACTATTTTTAAGTCTATACATTACAGTTCACGGAACAGGCTAGATACTTCTAAAAAATCCAGATCGTTACAACGTTACAATTTGTGCTTTGTTTCGACTGCAGAAAATCAACATCTCCCTTTAGACCCTTATTCTGGGGATAACCTTCAATATTTCACTGTATTGTGGTTTGTGCTGCAAAACACATTATTTCAATGCATCTATGCCAGATATTAGCTCAAAGTGTTGAAAGAGCCGACCTATGTGTTGAAAATGTGGATGATTCCACATATTTTTTAAAATTGGCAATTTTCTTCCTTGTTCACGTTCAGAATACAAAATGTCCGTAAAATTGTCATTACGATTATGATAATATCTTAGCATGTATAGTTAATGACACTGATAGGGATTCTCTCATGGAATAATTAAAATGGAACAGAATTAAAATCCTCAGAATTAATTATTTAAGAAGGTTTCTATCGAAAGGTAAGATACTTTCAACTATTCGCATATGGAGTATGCATTTGACAGTTGATCCAGTTTTTATGGCTTGTGTCCACTATTGGGACTTTCTACATAGAAGGTTATTACTGCATCAAAGGCTACTCAGTCAACTCTTTACCCGTTCTCCCTACCTAATTTCCGGCTTATTACTGGTTTAATACACATGCCAATACGACGGATACCGCATGTGGAGCAGGATATGCTTACACTTCCAGAGCACCTGATGTTACTTCCGTTTTTTTTTTTAAAGAATTCATATTGTCTTATCTTTAGTCTTGGTGTCTATGTTGGCTTCCTCGTTTGTGTTTGTGTTTGATTGTTTATTGATAACGGTGTTGCACTTTGGATATACAATTTAGTAAACAGGATTTTTTTAAATTCTATTTTACATTATATCTTAACGAAGTCTTGTTTTTATTGTACATTTACTAATGTTTAACAACGTATTGTTCTAGTGTATATTAACTAGTGTTAAAACTACATGTACATAAAATGAAAAATGAGAAACATTGATATTAGTTTTACATGTAGACAGAAGAAAAGTTATTTTCGTGAGTTTATTGGAGATGAACTGCATTCTGATCGGCATGATCCATTCTTGATTGCCTACTAACTTCTGTCCTGGTATGAAGTAGATTTATTAATAATAATAATTAGGAAAAAATGAAGTTCCCCACCCTGTAGTTACACATACATTTTTCTTTCTGTAATTCTAGTTTCAACGACCACGTGGTGTCCATATACATACATGTATTCTTAAAAATCCGTTTATTGGGACTTTCAAAACAAAGATTTCCATTTCTCAGGTAAACCCGTTGAATAAGGCTACTCCCTGTACTTCAATTATGCGGAATGAATAATTGTACCTCTCCGTACAATGTATATCTTGCAGAAATGGATCTCTTTATGGCAGATTTAATGGACTGGATTTAGTAATCGATGTACCAATATTTACATCATATCTTAAGCAATAAAAACGCACTTGACATTTCAATACTGAGATTTTTGCCTCATGGAAATTTTATTCCCGTAAGATTTTACTTCATTCCGCTTTTGTGTAGCCTAATCTTCACCTTTTTTTTTCATTTTCATATTGTATATGTACTTGTGTTGTCTTTTTTTGTCCACACTGGGGTTTTGAGGTATATCTTTTTTCTAATCCAACATATTTTCTACAGACTATATTCTACCATGGAAACTAATTATCAATTTTAATCTATAAAAGGTGTATAAGCCCTTTCAAGTTGGAAAAGTTACAGTGGGATGTTCATTTGACGTCCACTGGCTATACGCCTAAATCCGGCTCTTCTCCCGGTTACACAGGTTTCAGATCTTACCAACTGATATATTGCTAACTTGTTCTAGTCCTGAATATGCATGGGACTATTTACCGCTGGACTCTAAAATACAACAATCAATCAATCAAATGTTTACAATCATTTTCAAACCTATGTATAGGTTTTCTATTGTTATTCAAGGTGTTTTAAGTAATGGGCAATTTCAAAATAACACTACAACAAGTATTGTAAATAATTCTGACCAGATCTTCAAGTTAATATCTACCCCTTTCTTAAAAATCTCATTAGCCAAACAGGGTGGACTTCAATTTTAACAATCCCCGTATCAGTCAAAAGAAACTAATTACGTGCTTTGCGTAGAGAACTCAGTTTTACAATACAAAGGACATTTCAGTAGGTGACAATGGGTAAAATCACATTTCATGAACTGTAGGTTTTTTTGTATTTTTGTATTTTTTAGAATTTTGACGGTTTGTAAGTTCGACAAAGAATGAAGGTATGTATATACATGTATATTCATTAAACAGTCTTGAAATCGAAATGTATGTTTTGAAACCCTTTGCCCTTACGGGCTCGGGGTTTCGAAACTACCCTTCGATTTCTCGGCTGTTCAATGAATATAAATACCTACCTTCATTCTATAATGTTGTAGGAAATGTACCTCTACTTCAGAGGGTTCAAAATTAATGTTATCGTACCATATTAACGGTAAACCCACAAAAGATACCTCTTTCGTATGCACAAACGCTTACAAATAAATTCAAATTTGAGAGATACGATTAATGTTAAAAGTATTCCTTCCGGTCACTTTAGAAGAAATCCCTTTGTATTCAGTCAGTTGTCACGAAACTAAATACAGAGAAGGATATCAAGTGTACGCAAATATCAGATTCTTCAATTTTTTATGGGGGGGAAGGTGTTGGTTTTGTTGTTTTTTGTTTTTTTTTGTTTGTTTGAAACGTTTGTAAGATTTAATCGAGAATGTACACACAGTGTACAGTTCTCCCCAAAGTCTGGACACCGAAAATTCTTATCCTCTGTTGTGTATTCGAAGGAATTGCATGCAGTATTGCATGTATAGGTTACAGGTAAAGCTAAAAGATGATCTAAGTGAACGTTTACTTTTGTTTCATCATATTATTACTGAGTTGTTCATTCTTATTTGGGTGGCTGATCTGATGATTTCATTTAATGCAATCACGCGCCTTGCATAGTTATAAATCTGGAAAATAGACCTATTCCGGAAAAAGTCGTCGTCACAGAGATATGAAATGTATCTTATTTTGTAGAAATCGGTGAAAAAATGAAAATTATAGAAGTTTAAAGTTAATTTTTGTCTCCATATTCTCCTCTACTGATGTTTAAAGGAAGATTTTTCCAAATATGGACATTTTTTAAAAAGTGTAAAAATACTAATGTCATCAAATATGGTAGATTTAGTATAAATTTAGTATAATGAATGTGACAAGCATTTTTAAACACACACATGCAAAAGTTTATTAAGCTATCTTAAGCATCAAGTGTTCTACACGTGTTTTAGTATTAGCACCATCATACAGTAGGGACAACAAAAGAAACAGTTGGTACCTACATAGGTACAAAGTGCAATTTTCCCATATATTCTATTGAAATTCAGTCACAATATATCTCAAACGATAAAAGATAAACAGGTCAAATTTGCGACATCACTTAGTTGTGACTTAAGGATGCATCGAATGAAATTTAGAAGTATTTTCTCTCCCACAAAAGAAACGCAACATGTGAAAAAATAGAATTTACTTAAAACCATCAATATCAATTTAATATAGAAATAAGCGTCATATTAAGTTGCAATTTGGTATATTCATTGTTCAGAACTCAAATTCATGAAAATGACGGAATTTATCATAGCAATGTTCAAAACGTTCAGATAACGTCACACTTATGTCAATATCTGTTATGCCCACCATTAACCTGTAACACAGCTTTAACCCGTCTCGGCATAGACTGAATTAAGCGTCGAATTCGGTCCTACGGAATTCTACACCATTCTTATCGAAAAGCCTGCTGGAGTTCCTGGAGGTTTTGCGACGCCGGTTGTCGACTGCGCACGGGTAGATCCAAATCATCCCATAAATGCTCCACTGGGTTCAAATCTGATGATTTAGACAGCCAAGGAAGGACTCTAACGTTCTGGTTCGCCAAAAAAACTACTGTAGCACGGGCAAGGTGCGGTCGAGCGTTGTCTTGCTGGAAAATCTCCCTACGGAGGTCTAAAGCGGGCACGAGATGAGGTCGTAAAATTTCGTCTCTGTAACGAGCGGCGTTAAGGTTACCATGGATGTGCACTAGCCGTGTTCTTTGGGTGTAGGATATAGCTCCCCACATCATCACATTTCCTCCGCTGAAATTGTCGACCTCGACGACACAATTCCTTGCGAAACGTTCGTTCCGGCGTCTGTACACACGGATACGGCAATTTCGTCTCTGCAGCAAGAATCTTGATTCATCGTTGAACCAGACGCGCCTCCAGTTCAGCAGGTCCCATATCCGTACACAGGACAGAACCAAAGTAAGGTCGTCTGGTACGCGAGATATTTTCACGTAGTCAGTTCCTGACAGTTTGTGCCGATATTCTTCGAAGACCGGGAATATTCGAGGCTGTTTCTGTGGCTGTCGCAGTCCGGTTTCTCAGGTGGATGACCCTGATATACCGCTCTTGTGCTGCTGTGGTGATTGTAGGGTGGCCAGAACGTTGACGGTCACCTGTTGACCTGGACTGTTGGTACCATTACCAGAGTCGAAAAATCGTGCTCTGGTGAACGTTATAAAGTCTTACAACTCATTCTTGGATTTGCCGACCTGAAGATACCCAATAACGATATATCAAACCTTGGCATGTCGTACAGCGTCAGGAACCAGTTCAACGACTGCATTTAATCGAACGATTAGCTGTCTTTTATCCCCATTATATGCGCTTAAAAATAAGGCACGATTCACCCGTGCATCTGTTCTCGTTTTTCCAGTACGCCTTCTTGTGCAGCATTACACATGCTGACCCGTAAAGGTCACACGTGATCAAAAGCGGTGATCATGAATTTAAATTCCTTTATCGGACATCTAAATTTTACAATGATCATGTTCTTATTTCGTTATTATACGCATCTAAATAAAAATTAATATTTGGAAAAAAATAATTGAATGTTGCGTTTCTTTTTTGTAGAGTATATAAAAAGTACATAAGATATCATCACTTAAAAGAGTCAAAATTTTTAATCAAATGGAGACGACGAATATTATCACTGAAATACTGAAAAAATCCTATTTTTAAACAACTGGAGACTATAACAGGCCAATATATAACATTTGGTATTAGCACCACACTACAAACGTTACTAAAGAAGCAACTAGCAAAAGCGAAGCCTACCTTCACGACTTACTTGGTACACCACCTATACCAGCTGAATTATCTCCCCCTGGAAAGCTAGGAAAACCAGAAATGTCTGCTTGACTACCGGAAGGTACTGTTGGTACAGGTGCTGCCTGTTCTCCTTTGAAAAGATGAAATAATTTTACAAACTGTAGGTATGAAAATAAATACTGAGAGAAACTAAATAAAGTATCTATATTAAAACAAAACGAGGCTTCATGAAATGTCAAATACAAATAGAAAATTCCTTACATATTTTGCTCATAAACAGATTTGAAGAGCAAATGCAAACAAAATATTGTTTTGCATTAGCTGTCTTGTTCATTAAAAGCTTTTCTGTTTATGATTATTTAAGAACACATGTTTTCAGATACTCAGATTAGCAGAATAATGAAAAATGTATGTCTATATTTATTTTTTTAAAAATCGCAAAAAACAAAATAAAGCATGCAGCATCGATTAAGTCAATTCCGTCAATTCCAGATCTGTCGATGACTCTGAAATATTTGATATAGGAAGGAAGTATATGAAGAATGGAATAAATGAAAGAGAATCTACTATATTTGCGGACATTTTCTGTAGATACCTACGTATTCATTACTTAAAATACCGTTAAAACAGATGTTATATTCTACATACATTTTGAAAATGAAATAATGTTTGCAATGATAACGTCACTATTACAGATATTTTTTTAAATTAATTTCATGGTTTCATTTTCTAATCTACTGATAAAGTTAGTCATACCTGTCTCTACCACAATACACAACAACATTACTTTTGTTCAAGATACAGAACAAGACATTAACATCCCCTTAAACCGCATGCATGGCCAGTAAGAATACCACTTTCTATTTATCCCCTTTATAAAAGCATGCGCTCGACCAACTTACTAGTTCGCTCATCAATAAGATTTTGAAGAATTTGCATCATTTCACCAAGGTTATTTTTATCAGCATTAGTAAGGTCTAGTACGGCCATTACAAGTCCGTTCCCGCGCTGAGATATGCCTGCAAAGCAGAATTGTGTTCGTGCAGAAGCAAAACTTTTAGACGATAGCATTTTAAAACAAAGAAACACACAAAGCATAATTTTTATAAGAACATTTGTCCTCATTGCAATCTATAACTGAGATTCTCAATAGCGCCAAACAATTTTCCTATTTCTAATAGTAGGAAGTATTTGTGATTTGTCGAAATTGTTTTTGCATAATTGTGAAATGATTAAATTCATTTAAAAACTCAATGTAAAATGTACATTAATTATGGTCTTTTTTCGCTTCAGAAGTTTGAGCATAAAAATCAGATTTGCATTTTTTACGAGACATGATTGTACTAAATAACACAGCTCAATATTTATACGATATTATTGCATGACTTTTTGCTGGTCTTATTTATGTCACGTGCTTTTACACATAGATTTGTTTTGATTTCGATTTCGTCAGCTTAAACTCCACTCGTGAGAAATTATTGATTTAAATGCGCATCAAATGATATAAAGTTGGCATGTTTTTTTCTATTATTAATAAAAACAGTTGTATGCTTAACGTAATATAAAGTGTTTCCTATCTAGTTTTAGGTCTTAATGACATAGGTTAGGCGGAATAATGAAATAAAAGCTATATGAGGCCAGTGGAATGACTGACACACAAAAACTGGCCAAAATGTCGAAAATGCCTTTTTTGTCAGTTTTGACAGAAAATTCGCCTGATTACTAATCATAATATTGTAAATAGGTGTGAGGTGAGACATGCATATAAATTAGTGTTTTTTTAATAGGCTGCGTTATTGTTATTATAAAAGGAAGTTTCAACATTTATATATCGGATAAAAGCAGTTTTAATGTTAAAGTGTCACACGAGAGCAAGGATGGTACAATATAAGTAAAAGCTGCAGCTGAAAAGTCACATGTTACAAACATTGAAGATTCTGCAAGCAGTTGACATCCCACTTTAGGTTTTAGTAATTATGGGTTAGATGCTTGTACATACCTGGAACTGGCGCCATTTCAGCTGCGCTCACACCTAAAACAATTCAAATTTCCCTTATTTGTAATAAAGGGGGAGCATAATGTGTAGAACTTATCAGTTATGCATTACATTCGTTGACTTTGGAAGTTATCAGTTATGCATTGTATTCGTTGACTTTGGAAGTTATCAGTTATGCATGACTTTTCGTTGACTTTGGAAGTTATCAGTTATGCATTACTTTTCGTTGACTTTGGAAGTTATCAGTTATGCATTACTTTTCATTGATTTTGGAAGTATCGAAAATATTAATGAGGTTATCACTGATATACGATACATATTCCCTGTTTCATCAAAATGAGGGTTGTCTCCCCTTTGCAAGAGTTATTTCCCATTTCTGGAAGGATAGTGCTATAACATATTATAGGCAAATCACTTTAAAAAAATATTATGAAAAGTTACCAAAGGGGTAACCCAAACCCGTAAATTAAAAAAAAACAAAAAAAAAAACAATGCCATGGCCAAACAAAGACACACAGATTACAAATCATAACACACAAACCTAAGGACAGAATTAATTGTTGTCTAATGCAAATTTTGTATAGGAGCACACTAAAGACAAAACGAGTTGTTTTCTAATGCCAGTGTTTTATGGAGCATACTAAAGACAAAACGAATTGTTCTCTAATGCAAATTTTTATGGGAGTATAGTAAAGACAAAACGAGTTGGTGTCTAATGCAAATTTTGTATGGGAGCATACTAAAGACAAAACGAATTGTTCTCTAATGCAAATTTTTATCGGAGCATACTTTTTTCAATGTTATTTATTAAATACACAATTCTGTGCTTGTTGCATGCGCCCAAATTTTGTCATGTGGTTGTGTCAAAAATCAAATCAATTTTGCCATATTTGCTCTTTACAGAATACCTGTTGACAGTGAAGATAAATCTTACAAATGGAAGGTAACCTGTGTTGGATGAAAAGGGGGAATACATAGTATACATAGTATACATAGTTATTTTTTATGTATGTTTGTACAGGTACCACTAGTCCAGTAGGGGATGCTTACCCTTCCGGAGCACCTAATCTCACCCCGGTTTTTAGTGGCGTTTGTGTTGTTGCTCTATCTTTAGTTTTCTGTGTTATGTTTTGTATTCAATGTTTGTATTTGTGTCTATGTTTGGCCATTGCGTTGTATGTTCTGTTTTGATTTACGGTTTCTGGTTGTCCCTTTGGTATCTCCGAACTTTACTTAAATTAAGAAACCTCAGGCGAAAGGTATTTTTTTTCATTTGAACCAAATATAAATGATACGGATTTTCAAAACTCATTAAAAAGGTAAAAACGACTCACCTGGAAAAGACGGTATATCTGCAAAAAGATTAAAAACATACGCATTGATACAAATATAAAGCTTAGCATAATTAGATATTGCTGTCGAAATATCACATTTACTGAGTGAATGAAACATTAAATACGTGTATACATGTTCCTGGTTATGAAAAGTACAGTAATTGTATAATGTATACATAATACTAACCTTCAAAACGTCTATGCATTTTTGCGGTTCGATTTAATGTAGTACAGAAAGCCATTGAAACGGCAAATAATTGAAAATAAAAACGGTCTATCCGTACATGAAATATATAATTCCATACTTAATGCTAATCAAAGGACTGCTAGAGAATGAAAGAACGTAAATATGCTTTTCCAGTTTTTTTACAATTTATTATTCATACCTGAAGTAGTTTCTGTAGTGGACTTAGATGAACCAGATGATTCAAACATTGTAACTTCTACTGTGGATGTTGAACCTCCTCTTCCTGCACTTGTTGAACTAGACTTACTACTGGCGACACCTGACGAACTTCCGGCGAAATCTGATGTTCCAAAAAGTGCAGCATCAGCAGATGTTGGAATATTATTGATATCTCCTACTGGGAATACTGGTGGCGGTGGGGCTATTTCACCTGGTGCTAATGGCCTTTCTTCTCCTGCAAGTACATATACGTGAGCGTACAACAAAATGAAATACAGATATTTGTTAACCCTGACTGATTTATGTCGAATTCTAGAAGAAATATGAATAAATAAAGGTAACTTATAATACTAGTTGATATTTGATAAACCAGATATTTTATGTGGAAAGATACTTAACAAAATTTGCCAAACAATTCAACAGAAAATAGTAAACAGATAAGAAAAAAAATTACAAATCTTATGAAAACAAGTGAATCTGAAGTCAAATCTAAACACATTATAATTTCATACACTATGCAGTATATATAAAATCCATGTCGCTAAACCTAGATAATATCAGATGTTTCTTACTGATGATTAGAATTTGCTGAATATTATTCAAGTAGAAGGCTTATTCAATATACAATTTGAGTTACTATTGAAATAACATGCACTTAATGTCTAGTTTGATATCTCTAATATACATGCAAAGATCCCATCTAAAGGTTAGTTTTTATTACTCGATTATTGATATAAACGAATGCCTTAGTAATGAAGGACTACTGCAAAGATACCTAAATCTGTGGGTACCAATTATGTTGGTATCGGTAGACTTACATTTGTGGGTACCAATTTTGATTGTGTATCGACACCATCAAAACTGGTACTCACAAATTTAAGTCTATCAACATTTAAATTTGTGGGTACTAATTTTGATGGTATTGATACATTTAAATTTGAGTGTACTAATTTTGATGATGTCGATACTATCATTTTTTTTTGTCCTCTTTGATTTAAAGTTTCTGATTGCCCCTTTTGTATCTTCAAACTTTATTTAAGGTCAGTAAGGACACTTGTTGCCATTAACATCTTTATACCATTACCATTATTACTAATTCAGTTGCAATTGCATATTTTTAATTTCCAAGATATTTATATGCAATAAAATTAAAGATTACTTCATGCATAGTGAACGGCTAATTTTATTATTTTACACGTTTCCAAGTAAGTATTGAAAATATCTACCATAAAAAAGTGGAAATAATATTCCATT
>JAOXYJ010123355.1:0-11120 GCA_028566555.1 Lithophaga nigra
AGACTGCAGCCTCAATTCATACATACATATCAGACCGGGACCAGTAATAGACCTAATATGATCATTCATGACAGACCGCAGCCTCAATCCAGACCTTCATATCAGAGCAGGACCAGGGAAAGAGCTAATTTGGTCATTCATTACAGACCGCAGCCTCAATACAGGCCTACATATCAGACCAGGACCATCGAAAGAGCATTTTGGTCATTCATGACAGACCGCAGCCTCAATTCAGACCTATATATCAGACTGGGACCAGGGATAGATCTAATTTGATCAGTCATGACAGACCGTAGCCTCAATCCAGGCTTACAGATTACACCAGGACCAGGGATAAACCTAATTTGATCATTCATGACAGACCGCAGCCTAAATCCAGACTTACAGATCACACCAGGCCAAGAGATAGAGCTAATTTGATCATTCATGACAGACTGCAGCCTCAATCCAGACTTACAGATCACAAAAGTGTCAGAAATAGAGCTGATTTGATCATTCATGACAGACCACAGCCTCTATCTTAACTCAGACAACAGATCAGGACCAGGGAAAGAGCTAATCTGATCATTCATGACAGATCGCAGCCTCAATTCAGACCTTCATATCAGAGCAGGACAGTGGGAAAGAGCTAATTTGACTATTCGGGACAGCCCGGGACTAGGGATAGACCTAATTTGATCATTTATCACATACAGCAGCCTCTATCCAGGCTACATAACAGACCAGGACCAGGGATAGACCCAATTTGATCATTTATGACAGACCGCAACCTCAATCCAGACATATGTATCAGACCGGGACCAAGGATAGATAATTTGATTATTCATGAACAGAACTCAGCCTCAATCCAGACATACTGATCACACTGTCATCAGGGATAGACCTAATTTGATCATTCATGACAGACCGCAGCCTCAATACAGACTTAAAAATCAAACTGGGACAGGAATAGATATAATTTGAGCATTCATGACAGACCGCAGCCTCCATTCATACCTACATATCAGACCGGGACCAGGAACAGATCTAATCAGATCATTCATGACAGAGTGCAGCCTCAATTCAGACCTACATATCAGACTGGGACCAAGGATAGACCTAATTTGATCATTCATGACAGACCGCAGCCTCAATCTAGACTTACAGATCACACTGTCATCAGGGATAGACCTAATTTGATCATTCATGACAGACCGCAGCCTCAATCCAGACTTAGATATCAGACCGGGACAGTGATGGATATAATTTGAGCATTCATGACAGATCGCAGTCTCAATTCAGACCTATGTATCAGACTGGGACCAGGGATAGACCTAATTTGATTATTCATGACAGAACTCAGCCTCAATCCAGACATACTGATCACACCGTCATCAGTGATAACCTAATTTGATCATTCATTACAGACCGCAGCCTCAGTTCAGACCTACATATCACATCGGGACCAGGAATAGACCTAATTTGATCATTCATGACAGACTGCAGCCTCAATCTAAACTGACATATCAGACCGAAACAGGGATAGAGCTAATTTGATCATTCAGGACAGACCGCAGCCTCAATCGAGACCTTCATGTCAGAGCAAGACCAGGAAAAGAGCTAATTTGATCATTTATGACAGACAGCAGCCTCAAACCAGGCTTACATAACTTAGCAGGACCAGGGATAGACCCAATTTGTTCATTCATGACAGACCGCAGCCTCAATCCAGACTTACAGATCACACCGGGACCATGGATAGACCTAATTGGATCATTGATGACAGACTGCATCCTCAATACAGGCATAGATATCAGACCAGGACCAGAGAAAGAGCTATTTTGGTTATTTATGACAGACCGCAGCGTCAATCCGAACTTAGATATCAAAAGGGGGCCAGGGATAGAGCTAATTTGATTTATCATGACACACCACAGCCTCAATGCAGACTAACATATCAGATCGGGACCAGGGATATACCAGTGATAGACCTAATTTGATCATTCACGACAGACGGCAGCCTCAATCCTGACTTACAGATCACACCGGGACCAGGGATAGACCTACTTTGATCATTCATGACAGACTGCAGCCTCAATCTAGCTAACATATCAGACCAGGACCAGGAATAGAGATAATTTGATCATTCATGACAGACCGCAGCCTCAATCCGGACTTAGATATCAGATTGGGACCAGGACTGGACCTAATTTGATCATTCATGACAGACCGCAGCCTCAATCCAGACGTAGATATCAGACTGGGACAGGGATAGAGATAATTTGATCATTCATGACAAACTACAGCCTCAATTCAGACCTACGTATCAGACCTGGACCAGGGGTAGACCTAATTTGATCATTCATGACAGACAGCAGCCTCAATCCAGACTTAGATATCAGACCGGGACCAGGGATGGACCTAATTTGATCATTTAAGGCAGACTACAGCCTCAACTTAGACTTACATACTAGACGGGGACCAGGGAGAGATCTAATTTGATCATTCATGACAGACTGCAGCCTCAATACAGGCCTACATATCAGACCATGATCAGAGAAGGAGCTATTTTGGTCATTTATGACAGACCGCAGCGTTAATCCAGACTTAGATATCAGAAGGGGGCCAGGGATAGAGCAAATTTGATTTATCATGACACACCACAGCCTCAATCCTTTTACGATAACGAGCAATCTGATATTAGGAGTTTTGTTTTCTACAGTAGCTATCTAGTGTTCAACGATAGCTAGCTAGTAATCAATGAGTTGACAGCCTACGGCTTTCAAAAGCTAGCAAGCGATCAAAATGAGCTCAATCCAGACCTTCATATCAGAGCAAGACCAGGGAAAGAGCTAATTTGATCATTTATGAGAGACAACAGCCTCAATCCAGGCTTACATAAGAGACCAGAACCAGGGATAGACCAATCTGATCATTCATGATAGACCGCAGCCTCAATCCAGACTTACAGATCACAACGGGACCATGGATAGACCTAATTTGATCATTCATGACAGACTGCAGCCTCAATACAGGCCTTCATATCAGACCAGGACCAGAGAAAGTTATTTTGGTAATTTATGACAGACCGTAGCATCAATCCAGACTTCGATATCAGAAGGGGGCCAGGGATAGAGCTAATTTGATTTATCATGTCACACCACAGCCTCAATCCAGACTTACATATCAGACCAGGACCAGGGATAGACCTAACTTGATCATTCATGACAGACAGCAGCCTCAATCCTGACTTACAGATCACACCGGGACCAGGGATAGACCTACTTTGATCATTCATGACAGACCGCAGCCTCAATCTAGCTAACATATCAGACCAGGACCAGGAATAGAGATAATTTGTTTTCCTCTCGTTCCGTTGGCTAAGATGGTCGAGCGTTTTTCTCGGTTTTGTCGGTTTTGATGGACTTTCCCTTTTGAATGTGCCTTGGAGTTCGGTATTTTGTTATTACCTTATTCAGAACCTATGGAATTTATTACCGATGGTGTCACTCTGAATTCAGATTTATTTATTATAAAGATAACACACAATGATAGATTTCTAAAACATATGACAATGATGTAGTAAAACATATAAAACAATTGAAAATAAAATTCTTTGTCCCTGATCACATGTAAAGGTATATTTTGGGGATTCAGTGCAGCCATCACATTTTCATTTTCATCAAACAACAACGCATCGACTTGGACTGAAACATTCTTGGTTGTGTACATCAGATACGATAATTTAACACTGGACACTGGAAAATGCTTCTCAACTGAAACTTTTTTGTGAGTTTAAATCAAACTGGGCTTCGATAGTCTATGGGGGGTCTTGCTTCGGAACTGTATCTTATAACTCCATCCTCAATCCAGTATGCACGACAATTAAATGCTCATAACAAGTGTTAGCTGAGTCATTATAACAAGTTACTAAGTCGTTATAATTAGTTGTAACGACACAAGAAAAAAAGACTACTATGATATTACGAGTGAGCTAAGACGTTATAACGGCATAAATAAAAAACCTGCACCATGGTACTTACTTGCTTCCGTACTTTACACATAAGCAATCATACATTATTATTAATTCATTATAATGTAAACATGGGATGGGGTTGTGACACAGGATGAGGGAGAAATGGTCGTAGAAATTGTGGGAAGTGGGAGATTGCAAAAATAGGAATGTGAGAATTTGACACAAAACAAAACAAAAGTGGGAAAAAATGAGAAAAAATATTGCGAGAAGTAGGAAATTGAGAATATTTTGTGGGAAGTGGGAAAAATTTGATAAAATTTGTGGGAATTTGGAAAATTGTACCCCCTTGTCACCCCTCAACCATTACTATATCTCAGATGCATTGTCACAGTCTGCTAATATTCATCTAACATGAAATGTTCGAAAGTACAAAACGATTGACATGCTTACCCCTCTAGAGCACCTGATGTCACCCCCGGTTTTTGTGGGGGTTCACATTGTAAGTGCTTTGGTATTTGCGTCGTCTTGTTTATGTTTTCTTTGTCTTCTGTTTACTTTTTCTTTCGTTTTACATTGTCTTGTCTTTTTTGTAGCTTTTCCGTTTCTGTGTTCTCCAATTTTGCCTTGTCTATGGATTCCGCCTTTCTGAACTTGTTCCTTCGGTATTCTATTGTCGATATTTTAGTAAGAGTTTAGACATTTTACCCTTTCGTTTGTCTATATAAGTCATGCATTTCAGATTCCTATTCATTTATCTTTGTAAGAGACCGCTTAGATTATTTACATCAGATTTGAAAATTCTTGGTAAAAATGGGGAGAAATAAGAAGAAATTATTTCCATGATTTATAGCACTTCAAACAGAGGTTAGACAAATGTTTTATTACAGTTCTTCACCACTCAGCTGGACCCGTTTAGTCGAAAAAAGCGTCACCGCAATGTTGATCTGGTACAGTTTTAAGAAACATTAGTCGCTTTTCGTTCATCCTACATTGTAGATATCCACGTTCTAAAAATAGTAGCTCTTGCAGACAGAGATGTCAGAGAAAATCAATGATGAAGATTTTTAAAGAACTTATAGTTCGATTCGAAGACACGTCCATAAGTCGAGCAAAAATTCACAAATAATTGGGTGGAAACGTATGTTTTGCACAGGAGAAGCTTTGCAACCGGAACATACATGACAGCTGCATGTTTTGCCTGCTGGACACGTTTTTCGGGGTCCCGAATGGGAACACACTGTGCCCCTCTATTTGCCAACCTGTTTCTTTATTAATATGAAGCAGAATTGATCGAAGAGCTTTTCAATGATAAAAAAAAACGAAGGTGTTATCAAGTTCCTTAATTTTACATTCAATTACATAGACGATGTTCTGTCACGAAACAATCCTACACTTTATGATAACTTACACCCTATCCAAGTGAACTCGAAATTAACTATTGATTCACAACAGAAAGAACACGGTCTACTTCATACTACATCTTTTCGTTACTACTGACACTAAATTTGGTATCATAGATTGTTATTACTCACAACAATGGACTCCAAGTTCTATGAAAAAAGACGCCTTTAATTTTCATATACTAAATTTCCCTATTTGGGGCAATAAACCAGCTGTCCCCACGTTTGCGGTGTTTGTATCATAATAATACAATACGCTAGGGGATGTTGTGGTGATTTTTTGTACAAGGGTAAACTGTTAACAGAAAAGCTGCTTAAGCAGCATTTGACATAACCAAATTAAAGTCATGCCTCCATAAATTTTACTGCCGTTACCGTTAACAGGATGAAAATTGTATAGTGTCTATCATAGGATTATCATAGGATTATATCTTTTCGTCATAAATAAAATAAAACAAGTCCTAAATTCCAGAATATGACTATTCCTGGATCTGACTAGTACTGGATGTGGTACGAAATCGTACGACGGGTGCTAGCATAGCGGGAAAGGCCTAGCCTGTGGTCGCACCTGTTCTAGCTCCTTTTATAGTGCGTGCGATTTCTCATCCTTTGATCTAGGAATTGCTGTTCCATTGATGGATCAATGAATTTTGATCTCTGGTTAGTATCTGCTGTATTGCTGGCGAAAAAATAGGATATTAAAAGAGAATATAAATAATACTTCGTAAAGTTTTATGTGAAAACTGAGACATACAGAGTGTCGTGCAATTCTGTCTGTCGGCAAATTCTGGCTTTTTAAACATATCTCGTAATAGATTGCTCGTTTAAAGCCTATTTGCATTATTGAAAAAAACAAAAAAACGCATTTTTAATTTCAGAATTTCAGATTTTATGTTTTATACAAAATTCCAAAATGTAATTCAAATACCGGATAGTCTTTATAATAGATAATCTTTTCGAATTACATTGAGCCCTTCTCATCTTACTATCGAACAATACCGAAGGAATTAGTTCAGAAAGGCAGAATCCGTAGACAAGGCAAAATCGGGAAAGACAGAAACGGAAAAACCACAAGAAGCCAAATCAGTTCCGTGGCGTATCAAATCCAGTAAGACGAGAAATCTAAATGAAGATGTTAAGTCTGATTTGTGAGATCGAAATATCGTAAGGATCTGTCAAATCGGCCGTAGAATTTCTATAGTGATGATATTAACAAAGGCTGAACATAACCCTGGCTAAGTAGCTTCTGTGACAGCAATTTCGCTGTTTAGAAAGTCACTGTACAAATCACATGCACGCGAGTAGCGAATTAACTGTGAAATGTATACTCCATACGCTGGAGACGTGGCTATATTACTACTAACAAAGTCAAAATTCACAATGGGAAAGTCAAAATCATCATTTATGCCATGTTTCTTCATTATGTTACACTTCTGAGATTTTCCCACGCAATATTACGTAGGAACTAGTACAGGATGTGTTGATCTTCATTTTTGTTAAAAAACAGCTAGCTATGCCTATTAGATGGTAACGTCATAATAGCTGTGACACTTTTTCTATGAACAATTGCGGACACCGCTAATGGAAACCTTTATCCCAATTCCAAATAAATAGCTCGTTCTTTCTCAGGACGTTCACCTTACGTGGGAGACGTATCACATTTTTGCAATTTGATGTATAAAGACTAGGTTCTGTTTCGGAGATTATTTACCTGAAGAGCATGGTGGTCCTATGAAAACATCTGGCTCCCAGTTTGTTTTCGCTTCATAAGCAGCTATAAGTGCCGACTTGGAATTACAATCAGAATTGTACCAATTCACTCTGTAAATTAAATTAAATTATATGATTAAAATTGTAAATAATATAACAAAAGAAGTTTCATTTATTTATATATTTAGAATGTTATTCCTTATCAATTTCGTTAAGCTTTTCGAAAAAGAAACAATGGCTATTTTTACACAAAATAAAATATGATTTGTGCATGTCAGACAATATAATAAATAATGATAATATGACCAAAGTAAAAACCTTGTCGATTTATTTATTTATTTCCAGAAAACGCAACCTAAAGTTATCTGGCAAGAAAAATCTCTAAGAAAGTTTTAGTCCATCAACACTCATTCTTGCTCTTAGAGGTCATACTGAATTTCTGTTCGACATCAGTGGCTTAAAACTTGGAAGATGCCATTCGATGGACTTCTAAGACAAGCCAAATTGAGTCCTTCATTTAATTTTGACCCACAATTGCGACCGTGTTGGATAACACAAAGTTCCAACTTTCCAGAGGAATGTAGAAGAAACAGCATTACATTTCTAGCACCCTGTAATTTTAACAAAACAGTTTTTCAGCCAAACAGAACACATTCCTTTTTAACGAACAATTTCGAAATAATTCACGAAAAGATTGGTCTTGTGTCTCCAATTTATCGTGTGCCTAGTTTTGGGCTAATATGGGGAAAGCAGAATGATCTTTAAGGCACTTTTATTCCGTCTGTACATCACAGCTCTCATTCCCTTGGGGGAAGAATGGATGATCTTTTAAGTCACTTTTAGTCCGTCCGTACATCCACAGCTTTCATTTCCTCGGGGAAAAGAATAATGATCATCTAAGTCACTTATAGTTCATCAGTACATCCTCAACTTTCATTTCCTCGAGGAATGCCAAAATGAACTTTAAGTACATGATCTTTACTTAAGAATATTTAGGAAATAATTTCATATAAAATCATCTAAGTCACTTATAGTTAATCAATACATCCACAACTTTCAATTCCTCGAGGAATTCCAAAGTGAACGTTCTTACATCCACAGCTTTCATTTCCTCAGGAAAAGGCATGATGATATAAAAATTCGCCTTTAGGCAAATGATCCACTGCTGGTGGACCTAAGGTCCCCGATGGTACCATCAGGCCAGGAGCTAGTATTTCGGTACTGGCATAAAATTGACACATATACTTTTAAATTTACCGTATAAAGTGCATAAAATTGTAGGATACTAAGGAGTATCTCCCTCATGGATAGCTCTGTCCTTAGCTGGTGTTTTTGCTTTACCATTTTGGTCATTTTGGCACTAATTTCTACAAGGAGAGCTACTCGTGGCCTTTGGGCTCTTAGCAATCCTCCATAAATAGATAAAGCATTAAATTAAATTATTTCTGCTCTACAACCTTTTGGATGTTGTTTTTGTTTTCCGTATTTTTGGGCCTCCAGCACAACTGATGAGAAATTGTTTGTCGAAATGTGCATATTGTGCACTAATTGTGGTATCATAGATTATTATTAAGTCACTTATATAGTCTGCCCATACATTCACCTCAACATTTATTTTCTCGGGGAAAGGATAGTCCTTCCGTTCATCCACAGCTTTTATTTCATCCGATTGTTTAAGTTATTTATAGTACGTCTTTATATCCACATCTTTCATTTTTATTTTGGTACTTTCAAGTAACTTTTAGTCCATCCATACATGCACAGCTATATGTATTTCTCAAAATACTTACAGAAGATCATCATACGTACATCCAGAGAAACAGAGAAGCCTATAACCAACAAAGAATGAAATAGACACAAATCTGGAAGCAAAAACTAACTCAACACTAGAGCATAAAGCCTGGACAATACGAATTCCTGTAGAAACTTGGAGTGACGTTGGGTTCTCCGGAGAGTTTGACATATCCTACTTGTATATACAGACGGTAACAAGTCGCAAATAAGGTTAATAGAAAGGGTAGTGACAATGATATAGGGAACATATCCGAAATAATCTGTAACAGACTGTTATACGAATATTCCGTTATGGCCAACCAACTTACCATAAAATGTACAAAGTGATAACATTAATTTGGGCTTGACTAGGCCTTTACTGAGTAGCTTTTGTGAAAGTAATAACATTCTATCTCGAAATTCCTTATAGTGGAAATAGAATCACAGTAGCTACCAATCATTTGTGACAGTAATAACATTCTATTTCGAAATTCCTTCTAGTGGAAATAGCCTCACAGTAGCTACCGATCATTTGTGACAGTAATAACATTCTATCTCGAAATTCCTTATAGTGGAAATAGCCTCACAGTAGCTATCGATCATTTGTGACAGTAATAACATTCTATCTCGAAATTCCTTATAGTGGAAATAGCCTCACAGTAGCTACCGATCATTTGTAACAGTAATAACATTCTATCTCGAAATTACTTATAGTGGAAATAGCCTCACAGTAGCTACCGATCATTTGTGACAGTAATAACTTTCTATCTAGAATCCTTTATAGTGGAAATAGCCTCAGATGAGTTATCGATGATTAGAGATTAAGCATAATGTCAGCATTTGTTTAAATATATTATTAATTATATTAAGGACCTTTTATTTGTTGCGAGAAACCTATTGTGACAGAGGGAATCACTGAGTGATTCACAACAGAGATTCAGAAAAAATCGAAGTACGATTGATCACATCTTTTCATAAACGTCAATAATTCAGACCAGAAAACTAAATAGACCTCCAACGTTTGCCGCTTTCATACACTTTCGTAAAGCGTATGATCACATTAATCGGTTGTATTTTGAGAAACTACGAAGTATTGATATCACAAGACATATGTTTAATGATATTCAGTTGTTATATAGGACCTTTGAGTGCTGTGTTAGAATCATCGGTTAGAAAACAGACTGATTCAGCATTTATTTTGGACTAAATTAAGGCTGTATATTCTCAGCTTTATTTTTTTAACTTTTATTTTAACGGGCAGGCCATTTATATAAATTCGATAAACGTTGGAATTGACATCGATGGAGCCAAAGTGTCGATGTTACTATAGGCAAGTGCTTATACCTACATCAGAAACAGAACTGCAGACAATTGGTGATATATTACATACATGGTGTGTAAGAAACGTTATGATATTAAATGGGACGAAATCAAATATTATACATTTTAGATCAAAATCGGTTCCATGCAGCCAGTTTCAGTTTAAGTGTGGTGATAGAAAAGTTAGTAATATAGTTACATGTTGACGGAACATTTAGATTATCAAGTAAGGCAGCACAAGTGGCGTCAACAGCTAACAGTGCGCTGGGTCTGTTAATTTCGAAACACAAACTTTTTGAAGGACTCGCTTTTGGAACGTTCACAAAGTTCTAATTCAATGGTGTGGAAAATAGTCAGCTACGGATTAGCAGTGTGGGGAGAAATTTATCATGTATAAGCTCTGTACGTTTCTTTATGGGAATTGGTCGATATATCCGGAATGCAGTCTGGAGATACTGGGTAGATACTAGCAGAATTCTGTTGTTAACCAGTGTTTAGATTAAGAAATACTGCCGTTAACACATTTAATTGGGTAACTTTTATGTAGGCAGAACATTACATTTTGCGGTCAAACGTGTTTACAAACTGGAATCTAAGGACACTAAAACAGTTTAGAAAATGTGATTAGCCTGACTATATACGAGTCGTAAATGGCGTGCAAAGATTTCACAAAAGACAAACTGTATGAAAGACTTATTGATAAGTTCGAAATGGACTAGTTGAATATTATAAATAGGTACAATGCTTTTAGAAACGTTTTAGGAGGAAATAAGTTAAAAACCTACCGGAATTTTAAAGAGAATTAAAAGCAGAACAATATTTATATGCTTTAACTTTACCGTTATGGAAAAGTTATGCTCTATTCCGTTGTGGTGTAGCACCTATAAGATTAGAGACTGGTCTATATGAGAGATTACCTATAGAACAAAGAATATGTGATATAAGTGTTAAATAAAGGTTAG
>JAOXYJ010123464.1:0-11119 GCA_028566555.1 Lithophaga nigra
GTAGTACATAAACAAAAAATTACTCCGCCATGTTGATGCTGATGCAGTGATGTAACAGTTGACTTGAATTCCAATGTAAGGAGACTACATTGAATATTTATGAAATAAAAAATTCAGATAATTTATTTAACCCTTTTGGGTGATTTCTGAAGCACAAAAGACCCCCCTTCTGGACTATTTAACAGGCGTAGGGGTATGAATTTGAACACTCCTCGGGGTTTCTCAATTTGCCAAAAATTAAATCTCACTTGGTACCCCGAAAGTTTAACAGTGAATACCTGAGTTGATTCCGGTCGTTTTGATGGGTCTGGCATGTCTGAACGAAACTCGATGACCGAGTGACAACCCAAAATGTCACTATTGTCACCTATATTGGTATAATTGGTGATCTTGACCCACTTGGGGCGTGGACCTTATTTTATTATATTTAAAATCACAGATAACAATTTTAATGCGTTCGGAGCGCTTTTCTAGATTAACCTTCATCAGGTACGATAATGGCCAAAAGTTTGGAAAGCCAAAAATATCAAAACATTGGTAGCACAAAAATCAAAACAGGCTTAATCAAATATCGAACTCCAAATATATAGCCAAAACAAGAATGGAAGTAATTACTATATTTATGACAGACCAATGTTTATCCAAAAATGCATTGTAGAACCGTTAGCAAGAATTATTCTGATTATAATTATAATTATTTCTGATAGACTGCTATTTATAACTTAATTACCAGGAATAGAGCATATTTCATTATGTTTGACAGAGTGATGTCTATGTCCAAACTCATATATGGGATTAAAACCAAAGATAGATATCATTTCATTATTTTGACAGGCTGATGTCAGTATCCAAGTTTAAATATCAGACTGCACTCATCAAAAATGAAATATGAAATTGCCACAAAGCATTACATTAAAGCTTAATTTATTGTTTTTAACAGACTTTTCATCAAAGATGAAAAATGAAGTTGCCACAAAACATTACATTAAAGTTTAATTTGTTGTTTTTAATAATGGAACTCTGACCATGAAAAGAGCTTATTTTATTATTTATTATGGACCGATGTCTATATTGTATAGTAAAAGTGAAATGAGTTTATTTCAATATTTAACAAACCGACATCTACATTAAAGTTCGAATATAAAACCATAACCTAAAACGGAGCTTATTTTAATATTTATGACATTTAGCTCTCTGTGCTGATGTGGAGCCATTACCGACAACGGTTTTAAATCTGGTACAGAGAAAATTTCTCTGAAGACAGAGTCTCGCTACAAAACAAATATGAATCTTGGTAAGTTATTCGTGAAATAAATATTCAAATAAGCTTCATTTATTGAATATTAATACTTTTTTAAATATTTTTATTGATTCACGTCAGCATATCACATTATTATTATTTCATCTTGAGCAGACGAAGAACTGACGAGGGGACGAGTCTTGATACTGAATTTAAACCCTCGAAAGCGAGGTTTCCTCGCGTAGAAGGTTATCAAGGTTGACGAGAAATCAAAAATATCTACATTTTCGTCCATTTGTCAGGTTTTTGCGCTGGCGATTGTCCTTTAATCAGCCGAGCTTTGACATGGACAACGAAGCCTTAATCATTCCAATGGCCATAACTGTTTTTGCAGATAAAATGATTTACTACTTAAAATATGGATTCCCTACTATGATGGACGTTTAAGTTCTGAAGGAATGTATTGAGCGTCTCGCTAGGATGTAGTCAGTATCTTTTTTACGGGTGAACGCACGAGTCACATAAACTCCATTACAATGTTCATCCAACTGTATTCTGTTGTAAAGTACTGTGGCTTACTTAGCAAAAAATCTCTCGATTCAGTGAGTGAGAGTATTGTTTTATTTGACAGTGTTCATTCGTCTGAATCTTCTAATCAAAAGAATGGAAATTCCTACGATACAAATGCACAACCACAGTTAATAGATAAAGAAAATATTTAGGATAGATTGATTACATATTTAGATACAATCTGCGGTTCGGAAAGGGACAGAAACTGTAGGCGAACCAAATTAACAAAGGCTATTACCATAGGACATTACATTGAATTCTTATCTTGATACATAAAAAAAAAATTCCTTATAAATTGATTTCCTTCATTGTTACGTGTTCCGTGGTATTTAGTACAGTGGACATTATGGTTTATGTGTTTCCATTTTGTCTATACGTTTTGACTAGCTTCATGTGCAGCCTATATCGTTAATAAGTGAAAAGTTTTCTTAAAAAAGCAATGAAAAGACAAACCATCGAAAGAACTATTTTCAGCAGAAATCACAACATCTGTGGATAATATGAAGAACAATGTTCTGGCGTAATATGATGCACATCGGTATAATGATGAAAGAAACTCGAAACAAAAAGAACTAAAGATTGCACCACACAAACTCTCACTCTGAACGTGGAATGAGAAATATACATAGACAAAAACTCTCCGTATTCAGCATCCTGACGAATTCGTAAATCTGGTATACAAATCACAGTTAAAAAACCTAGATGAAAATGTAACATGAGGCAGCCTATTTGTGATGGCCACCATGCATGTAATGTATAATTAGCGTACATGAATGATCACCCATTATTATCTTCGACAAATCATGATTGGCATGAGAAAAAAAGGAAAATTAAAGTACATCTAATTTGTAGTCTTTTCAGTGCATTGCATTTTTGTAAACATACACCAAGGCATCATCCTTGATATAAATAGTAGGTAACTTATGTTTAATCCATCCTGCTTAATATAATCCAATGCAAAGAATCAAACATAAATGTTTAAACATAGCAGACATCACACCGAAAAGTAAAAGCTAGGGAAATATGTAAACTAAGGAATAACAATATCAGGTGCTCCAAAAATGTAAGCATGACCTAATACATATCTGGCACCTGTCGTATTGCATGGTACCAAGTTGCAAATCAGGTTCGGTAGAATGGTAAATGCCTACGACACAAAATTCGTGATTATCTGTTATACGGACTTTCCATAATGGTCAGCAAACTTGTGATAGCGACTCTTATTTAAGAAATTGTTTATTTAAAATAATTCAAAGTGCAAATAAATTATGTTCAATACTCGTAGTTTATGCTGTTTATTTACAGGGAAAAAACTCTGTGTCAGGATAGCAGTTTACACGGAGGCTAAACGTAATTATAGATAGATTTCAATTTTTTCTGCCATCATGAAAAGGTTACCCCAGAATTAATGAATTGATCACCTACTACTATATAGATTATAAAAACCAGAAAACAATTAGTTTTGTCATGTAAAATTCGCATAATGTGTAGGAGAAGTACTTGTAAAACAGATAAATCGTCTATCTAGTCATCAGAATTCAATGCATCGACGTGTATTGTTACGACCAGTAAGACTTAATTAAACCTTCTGTACTCTTAAGGCTGACAGTTAACATCTAATACAACGGCAGATAATTGTTCTTCTTGAGTCTATAATGCAGTGTGGGTGTTAAGTTTCACTTTTGTATCTACTTTTTATATTAAAAAGTATTCCTGATTAAATGTTTAACGAGACGTTTAAAATTGAAGACAACTTTATTACAGTATATAACTGATTAATTTCTTCAGTGACGTGTTAAAGAGCCTGATCTTCATTTACGTGATAAAAATTTGGGGAAGTTCCAAAATAACTAGCTGCTTAAGACATATATCTGTTTTTGTATTAAGATAATCTCTGTAAGAGGTACGCTTAAATATCATCGATTAGAAACTTACCGACGCTATATAATATGCAGAAATGTAGATAAGGTTTTTAAGCTTTTATACCCCTGATAATCTTTAAAGAAATCCACTCATAAATATAGTTATCAAGCACTTTACGACTTGTTTCAGTTAACTACGACGTCATGGAATCAATTAACATAGTTTTCTTTTACGTTCCATGAAATCTTTTGGGTGAATATTGTCCTGTGAGTTTCCTAGATATTAATTGATGAAACCTTTCAATATGAAATATTGTTGTTTTAGAATTACGTAAAATTATTACATAATAATGTACACAAAGTGTCCAGGAAATGCAACAGGAACTCGTTTAACAAATTACACTGTCATTTTACCTACGTTTAACATAGAAACGTTATCATTTTGAATAATATAAATGACTTTACAGTTCGTCTATAAAAGTTTGCATTTATACATTAATAAGAAATTGAATCATGACAATACCACGTACCTTAACAACAAACCATGATGTTAAATACCATAAAACACTCCAGCTAAATCAAGAAAAAAAACCTGTTTTGAGAAACACCTCATCACCAATTTACACAAAGAAACTTCCACATACGTAAGTTAAATTAGTTAAGTAACAATAAAAATCTGTTTATACTTTGTAATCTTGTCGCCGAGACTTAGTACTTTAGAAAACAAATTGAGAGTAGGGATTGAAATACACAAATCACAAAACCCTCGTATGTTAAGGTATGAAACCACATCACAACAAATACTAAAGCGTGCGTTTATTTAAATCCAAGTAATAAAATCAAGCCTAAGTTACCAAATAATTATAGAACTTTCTATATATCATGTTATATGTAATATTTTTTAGATGTTACGACCATTATAAATTTTGAAGATCACCAAAAGGAGTATTGTGTAAGATTGATTTTATTTGTGCTTTAGTTCTGAAAAAGAAAATTTTTAATGAATTTGATGTGAAATTACCAAATTATGGTCGGGGCGCCATCTTGCATAATGAATAAACATGTCAGATATAATTTTGAAAAACGATCGAGAACTAAATATTTTGGCTCAGATGGACTTAAGAAATTTGTTGGAAATGTTACCACTATATGCCAACCAAGGCAGCCATCTTCGATTGAGGGAAGGGTTTCTGAATGTAATTTTCAGAGTGATCACCCAAACACCATCTCTACGTTGGCTTTAAATTGGTTTGGTGGTTTCAGGCAGAAAAGTGAAATATGCTTACGCCGACTGACGACGGACGTAAAGTTATTGCAATAGCTCACTTGGTTCTTTGGAACAAGTTAGCTTAATATGAAAGTACATGTATCATGAAATCTAAGTTTTAATAGTTTTATTTCTTATCTGAAGATAAGAGATATGGTTGTTCATTCTGGATTAAAGTCTCTAATATTGAGTCTCTAACAATAAAATGCAGTTTGTACACGTGTTTAACTTGTAAAAAATATTTTCTTACGTTCACATACTATAAAATCAACCATCGGTATTTTCGACATATGAATATTTCATTTGAGCTAGATTTTTTAATTTGCTTGTGTCTGAAAATTTCAAATACATAATGAAAAAGGAGTAAATAGAAATAAGGTGAAAAATATAATATTTGTTGTATATAGCCTTAAACGTGTCGTGCACAAAATTATTCAAGTACAAATATTTCTAAAAAATAATGCTGCTCTAAGCTAGGCTTTGAGAGTTCGATATATCCTTACAACTAAATTTTGGTGCAAATCTGGCATTATGGTAGATTTTCTGTAGAATATATAGCAAAAATTTTCAATTTGTAATTGCGTGAATGTATGTACAATCTCTTCTTTTTATGCCTATTATAAATTGGAGCTGGATGTAGTAATATTAAAACAGCTTTAGACAAATTAAAGTATAACTTAACAAAATTGCGCCAGTGTGGCCAACTTTCACAACTTGCACATCTATTTTATTTCGTAAAAGTATAAGATTTTTAATTCCAATTCTTTAGAAGACTTTCGAACAACATATTTGTTAAAATGTTCTTTTACATGCTGATAGGGAGCAAAGTACAGATAAAATGAACCCCAAACTCTTTATTTTTCCATTTCTACCTATAAAATAAGATTCATTTTGTATATTAGTAGCCACAAACGTAAAATATTGTTTTCTTCTAGCTAGTTCTATTTTCTTGTAATTTTATCCAAGCAGTCGATAATTTCAATTAGCCCAGTAAATACTGAAAATACTATACCTGTCGTCGATATTAATCCAATTATAACAATTTCTAGTAAAATATCCAATGGATGAAGCATTTCACATCTTATATTTCACTTCAGAACTCTTCACTTTACCTTCCGTGGCTTCATTTATTCCATCCTAACGTATCGTTAACACAGTGACATTATGTAAAGAAACATGAAAGCAAACAGCGAAGAAAGGTTAGTTTCATCTAGTTTATTCTCTACATTAGCTACTACAACACTTCTAATGATTCCGTATTACAGTTCCACCGTACTCTACTGTAATTACTAGCTTGTTAAAGTAATGATGTTAATAAGGATGCCATAAACAGCTAAATGATTTTGTTGCACATATCGTTGTTTTGATACTAAAGTCTTATGAACTGGATGGAATATGAGAAAAATAACAACGGTCTTTACACTTATATGGCTGTAAATGGCAATCAATAACGACAAACAGCGATGTTTGTTACAAACCTTAATTATGCCATTAATTAACAGGAAAACCTCAAGCGCTTCAAAGACACTGATTATTACATGTATTTTTGCTCAAAAAGAATGCTCATTGAAGTGATATATATAATCTAGAATTGAAACGGCAGAAAACAGTTGTCGCTTAACATTTCGGCTTTCCGATTCTGGCATTGCTTTAAGAAACAGGATGTTTGGAACTACATAAATGTAGCATACAATAATTTCTATCTTTAAATTGCAAGAAAAATCAAAAACAAATAAGGTGAAATGAAGCCTGGAACTTTTTTTTTTTGATTTTATGTTTGGATTTTGTTTTTTTAATTTGTTTTGCCCGGTTAGGTAAGTAAATATAGAATTTCTAGGGTTCTGTACTTGTGGGAACTTATTGGTTTGCCAGCATAGAAAATACTTGAAAATCTATCGTTATATCAATTTATGTTGTGGTGATTACACTATTACATTTAAAGAAGAAATAACTCTCTTATATTCAATTTATATGTCGTCCAGTGGTTTTCACATATTAAGGAATTGTGACATAAATATTCTCCGTGTGTCGTTGTTTTTTCAATTTTGATTTCACACGTAAAATTTGACAATTATGATTATACATGACAAAAAGCTTACCGTGCAGATTACTACGATGCATCTGGACTGTTTTATGTAACTATCTTACACACGCAAATGCACAAGCCAAAGTTTGATTAGATAAATCAAATTAGATTATGCCGATCTAACATTTAATGATAGCTATCAAACGTAATAAATACCTTTCAACTTGCACGTTTTGTTTGCATCTACATGTACATGATCTAGATGAAATTTTTGTTTGTTTTTTAATCCAGATTACGTTTTGACTATTGAATAGTTTTAATATAACATTAAAATGAAATGTAAATGTCCTTGCTTTTCACAACAAGATCAAATAAATCCAGTCAATTTAAGTACCGGTAATGCCCGGAAACCTACAACAACAAAGAGAGAGAGAGAGAGAGAGAGAGAGACAGAGAAATGTCGAAACCGACTTTTTATCAGCTTACGAAGGAATCTGATAATATTCTACATTACTTCTGGTTCTTATAATGAATCGCCGGAGACAAGAAAATCCACTATGTCAAAATCCAGTACTTTAATATGCACTGCTTGATACAGATATATCTCCTTGATTTAATGTATGTTTATTTTTACGAACCAAAATATATTTTCTTAGAAAAGTGTCATGGTTGAAGGTGATAACATTTGCCTACAAAATATCTAAATTGTTACCGGTATACTCCGGACAATTATAAAACAATGGGTTTAATAAATCTGTTAATACTGAAATTACTAACGAGAAAACAGATTATGTACAACGATATGAAAGAATCGGGTAAAATGATATTGGGTACTGCGACTCTTCAGTCTGTCGCACAAAAATTTAAAGAATCCAAAACATTCTTGTAAGCCATGTTTTCTGGGCAATTTAAACTATTGCGAGCATTGTATCTGTATATTAAGTGTAAATTTTAACAATCCTGTGCCTCTGGTAACATTCTCAATAAACCACAACAGAAAAAAATTAGATGGGCTCAGTTCTAGTATTAGAATATAAAAACATTACAGCAGACAGAAACATGCCGAACATTAGTAATTGATGTGTTGTAATGTTTGTATTAGTTTTGAAAAAGAATTTTCAAACTTGAAACTTTACTTTTGTTAGTTTGTAAAAGCATGCTTTTCGCATACAATCTGCTGTATTAAATTGATTTTTTTACTTTTCTGAAATTTTAATGTTTGAATAGTGTATAGTAGGGGAATATGTATAAATGTTAATTATTTAAACATAGAAATTCTAGAAGAATTTGCCACGTGCATAAAACGCAGATACATTGTTAACTAACTACTACTCATTTTCAGAACAGGGCAAATTTAATCAGTTTTCTCTGGAATATGTTTCGGTTTGATTTTCATCTTAATCTGAAGTAGATACCAATCAAAACAATTCAGAACTTATATGTATGTACATATATGTAAGGTTGTTTTTAAGTTAATAAATTTCATTCGTAGTTCTTTTACTTCCATTTTACCTCATTTGAATAGTATAATGAGACAGAACATGGAGTTCGAAAAAAACACATCATTGTTTTAACATGGTTTATTAGTTTATTATAGTATTTCTGAAATATCAAAGTACTATCTCCCTTTTCATATTTTAATGTTTATATGTTACTTGTGAGTATAAAGTCTGAAGATTTTAAATGATAAATCTCTGAACCAAATGACGACATTTTGGAATATTCTTTATTGCTGAAAATATTAAATAATCATAAAAGCTCTTTCAAGGAATATATATTTTCGATAGGGTCACTCAGTCAATAACTCGTATCACAAACGGCAATTAGCAAAAATGCAACATCTTCACAGTTGCATTACTTAGCTTTTTAAATAAGCCATGTGAAATCATAAAACGTGGTTCCAATCAATATCACAAATGAGCTGTCTAGATAGAAAAGATGTAATGGTTCATTATTAATTTCATAAGAAATGAAGTACAACTATGACTATGATGAAACAAATACCAGAAACTTCATTATATATTTTCAAAGTCTAAATATCAACGATATCATCAATAACACTAGTTTTCTATGACAAATTTTTTTTAAATGACTACTGTAAAATTCTGTAAAAATGTTTTAATATGTCGATAAGGGTACCAATAACTCTGTAATGCAACCTGAAAGGACACTTTCTTTATACAAACAAGTCTAGAAAAGCAAATTAAATTTGTCTTTCCATCCACCTGACAGTCTTGAACCTCTGCCTTCGGTAAGCCATCTTATTCTAGTATTTATAACCTCTAATAGTTTTTATGCCAACACGAAACCAACATCTTTTCTACATTCATTCAATTTTAATGTATTACATACAAAACCAAAAAATGTTTTCCCTGAATAACATCAGTTACAACAGACCTCAGTGGAAACAATCCGTTGTTCCTATAGACAAATTTCCTATTGTTGTTTATGAATGAAATACGCCGGTTGACCCGGGGTCAATCGGCGTAAATCGCGCCTTTGAACATATCTCTATTGTGACGTCAAAATTTTCCTGGAAAACGCACTTATTGAAAACTCGTCTATTCATAATAATGTGGCTACTAAAACAGCTGAATCTTTCCGTAAAAATCCACCGAATGAAGCGAGGATACATTTTTGTTCAATGCTCTTTATATTCAAAGTGTATATTAATTCAGCTATGGCCTACCATCGTGGAGGAGGAAGGTAAAAACACCTGACAGAAAACATCTTTGAGCTTGCAATCAAATGTTTACAACCGTTTAAATCAGCCTAAAAATGTGAACAAATTATGGAGAATGTAAATAAACTGGCAAATGCCTTTTTTTTTTGGCAACACAGAATAGAAAATGAACGAAAATCTTTATCAGAAATTTACAAAAGCATGCCCCTTTCCATTAAACCAGATATAAAATTAAAATTATACTGTAAAGGGACACATTTTCGTGGGTGATTTATTTTCGATATTTTCGCGAGTACGACAAATTAGCGAAAATAAATTCCTTGCCAAAAATTCCATTTCATTGTGAAATACGTCAAATGTCATGAAAACGCTAAGTTAAAATCTCACAAAGGGATTTAATATCTAAATTCACAATTTAAAGCCTGCCAATATTAACCACTTTACAGAAATAGAAGATCTTACAAAAATCCACGTCAAATATAATTCAAATAAATATCTAATGGCAGACCTTTCAGTTTTGTGATGCCAAAAATAAACAAATCGTATAACATATTTAACATCAAACACAATTTTTGGAGTAATAAGAGAGCACCAAGTGTAGGAAAAGGTAAATTATTTTCTATCAATATATGTTTTTACTTTGAAGACGTAATACTGAATTTAATTGCATTGTTTCTTCGTCAATGCTCCATATTGTACCATTGTTGGAGTGTTTTTGTTACTATTGAAATTGTCGTTTATGTGCATGTAGGCGAATTTATGTCTTAACACTACCGCTGCTTTTTGTAATATGTTAAACAGAAAAAATATATAGGCTACGAATATGGAGACAATAACTTAAGAAGATTAATAACATGAAAATATAAATACTCATCCGAGCATATAACGATTGATTGCAAAACATAGCGAGCGATAGTTTTTAAATTCTCTTTAGTAGAGTAAAAACTGGTGCATGATGTACTATTAATATATAACATGCAACACTGTACCGTAGATGACGACCAGACTTCATGTACGAACGCTGGAGAAAAGCAAAATACGGAAGTGGTCTTTGGTTTCATAGATATTGATGCAGGGGCAGTTCAAAATACCGACAACAGAATATGACCCCAGTTTGCATCATGTTGGATAATAAGATAACTATATATTCTTAATGTTTAAGACAGATTAATAGAAATAACTTAGAATCATGTTCTTTGTTATTAAATCTTTTTAATATGCGTAAACCACTGCAAAGTTTGTGCTACCAATATTCATGTCAAAAACTATTACTATGCAATATTATATCCTCAACAAATACTGTCAGATCATAGCGAAATAATGGTCATGCACACCAGTAATACGAAGATTAACTTACCACAGTAAATTTTTTTTTCAAGTGTATTTCAACTATAGTTTTCCAACAAATAGACGAATATTATGGATTTTATATGTAAAACTATCCCTACATGTAGTTCTATGCATGTCAAAG
>JAOXYJ010123573.1:0-11119 GCA_028566555.1 Lithophaga nigra
TCTCTTTGAATAATCATGAAAAATGACTGACTTGATTGTCTCATTATACTTATAAATACTTTGTACTGAAGAAAATGCATATGTTCAAACTGTTATTGATTACATGAAAATGAAATACAATACCGTGGAAATTGGTTAAATCTTGATGTTGTATATCAGAAGTCAAAAAAATTTGTTTGTGAATATAAATATTGGTGAAAGTGATGCTGTTTTCCTTTACAATATGTCATTCTTTAAGCATGAAAAAAGAATTGGACATTGGTGACCGATTTACCTTTGCATTCCTAAATTTTACTTTGTTTAGTTTATCTTGCATGCAGGTCTGTATGTATATTTATTTTATTCAGTTTTGGATGAGTATTATTGTACTTCATCTGGTTTTCTGATTTATGTGTAAATATGGCACTTTAATACAACTTGCCTGCTGAACATATTCTGGTGTATGTAAAAAGTAAACAGCTGGACTATTTATATCAAAGGCATGGAATACTAACCTTTCGTTTATATTTGGATGAGGATTGCATATTGACATATGGAAAACAATTCTATAGCTGTTACTAGAAGGGGCGTGGAAATATATATGAGAATCTATAAAACTTTTGAAGATTCATTTTTATCAACAGACGTGAGTTTTGAATACTGTGGTAGTGTTGACTCTCCAGAGAGGGAATTTTCTGGTATTACTGATGATATTGTGACAAAAACATGGCAGATAGATGATGACGGGGAAATAATTAAAGATGAGGTTTTTCACTCTAGAAAAGATTTAGAAGGCAATGAAGATAAAGCTGAATTAGAATCTTCATCTGCATCATTCGACAATGAAGAGAGTTCTAAATCATTGTTTGAAGAATTGTTATCAAGGTCACCAAATGAAGAATTGAGTTCAGTGTCTTTAAATGAGGAATTGAGTTCAGTGTCACCTTTTGAAGAATTAAGTTTCGGTCAGTGCGAACGAGAAGAACTGTTTGAAATAATAACAAGGCCTTCATTTCTACCAAAAGACATAGCCACTATGGTTTCTACAGCAGACGATGAAGGAAAAAGGTCTGAAACAGAAGATTTATGTTTAGCTGGTCACTGTGACAGAAGTGAACACTTTGAGACAGAAATCAGGTTGTCATTTTCGTCCGAAGAGCTAGGTGTGAAATTTCCCAGAGAAATTCAGCAGAAAATGAACCATGACGATCAAAAATTAGAATCACTTGCGAGTTTTGGGTCTATCTCTTCAAGGTCAGAAACTAGCATTGGAGATACAGATATTGTTGAGGAATTGTACGATATAGCCAGACAAGTTGAACGTGAAGAGAGATATGAAACTAGAGCAAGACAGGTCTTAAATAGTAAAGATAACAGTGAACAAGGTAAAATGTTGAGGACGTTCCGCAGGATATTTTTATCTTTTCCTTTTGATATAAAAATGCTTCGTAATTGCTTTGATGTTTTTGTTATTCACTTTCCTGCTAGATGGCTGAAGTTAGCGGTTAAAGTTCGCTGTATATTATTTTAAGATTTTATTTACATTGAAAATACAATTACTTTATAGTTGCACATTCCAGATGAAAGATGCGTTTTTGCTAATAAATATAAAAATGGGTGACAGTACCATTAATGTTATAATAAATGTAAAAACAAAAACGAACAAACATGATAACACTGATAATTGAAACAAAAAAAAAACTTCAAAGATAATTTAATAAATATGTAACTTTAACAATTCTGGTAAGTATGCTAATGTGTGTTAACTAATGTTACACTAATGTAATCATTAATCGACGTGTAAACTTTCTGCCTCTATTAACTCACAAAAATAACCACTTCAATTAGTGATAATCGGATATATCAAGTTATCCACCAATACTGCTTTGTAGGAGGTTAAATTACATTCTCGTGATTTTCACTAAATTTTCGAATTGTCAGATAACTAGGTGAATGAAAATTTTAAATGTAGAATTTGTTCACTTCCAAATAATTAGTTTTAAATTTTGTAAAAATAGTCAACTAGAGCTAGAAAGTACATTACTATTTAAAGAATGTTAATTTTTCAGTCCATGTATATTTTCTGACCCGCTGTAAATTTTACTGATACTTTTTTACATGATTTTTATACGATTCTTGGATATGTGCTTCAAATTATTTTATATATAATACAAAAATATGAATTGTGTTGATTTTATTGATTTTGGTGACAGCTTTACTGATCTTTTTTTTTTCATGTTCACGTTGTAAGTTAAATCATTACATTTATTCATTTTCTGAAATTCAGAATAATTTTTTTTACCGATTTTCATTTAAATTCCTTTTCTTAGAATAATTTTTTGATTAAAGCTTTGGTTTTTAGGGTAGATTTTGCATGCTGTTTGCTTCCTGCATGTTAATTTGCTAGATTGTTTCTATGCACACGTCACGTTGTCTTGCTTTTCATTGTTTTATTGTCTCGTTCCTTCCTTGCAGTTTTTGATCCACTCTTGGCTGGTGGACAAAGCATGTATGAGGAAACTTTGCCAGATGGCACCGTGGTCAGACATACCAAGATGCACACAATTCAGCAACAGTCTGCCCCTGGAGATGTTGAATTGGTAGAAAAAGAGGGACCAGAAAGGGAAGTTGTTGACTTTGATGAAGATGAAGAAATACTTCCTGATGGAACTGTACATAGAATTTCAAGAGTAAGACGTCATTCTTTGAAACATATTCATCGTAGTTTGAAATCAGAATCAGATGAGCAAGAAATTTTTGAGGGAGATGTCCATGTCCCTGGTACGACAAGAGAAGACATTGTTGAAACTTTTGAAGAGCCAGCTACAGTAGTAAAGGACGTGGAAGAGGTAGAAACTACACTGAATGATGGCACTGTAGTAAAACGTAAAGTTGTCAGTAGTCGTGTTGTTCATAAAATCAAAACACGTTCCATGTCTGTGGATGAATCTGGCAATGTCCAGGAAGAAGATGAGTATTCCGTTGATGAAATTGTTCCAGGGACGGAATCAGCTTTTGTACAAGGTGTTAGTAGTAGCAGTAGTAGTAGTACTGCATCTAGTTACAGTGGATCGGACAATGAAGATGATAATGGTGGTGAAATTGTTATTGAGAATAGAGTAAAATTGACCAAGGAAAATAAGATGCATGTCCATTTCCGATCAGATGAACCTGGTTTCGAAGGAGATGAGATCCTGCCAGAACAAGGTAAACCTGAGTGAAATATTGTCTTTCAGTTCCTGCAATTGTCAGCTTTTCATACTTTCAGCTTAAACCAGTTTTTATGGAGTGTTTGTTGATGCCTGATGTTAGAATAGGTGTTGCATTGCGTGCTGTGTTAGTTTTAGTTCTGTTGGATGTTGTTGTTCAAGTGCTACTTTTGAATTTGCATGGAGTTTGGTTTCTAACATGTTGTGGTTGCATTTTAATTATAATAAAGAAATGCTAAAAATAAATAAAATCATCAATTTAGGCTCTCATAAGCATTATGAATTGAGATCAATTAAAGGCAAATTTCAGCACTACTGGCTATAATAACGTCATGAAATGTAATGGTAGCCTTTCGTAGATTGATTGTAATATTCATATAGAAGGTATTTTTGGTTGATAGTAATTTGTATTTCAATTCAGAATTTTACGAGTTGGATGACAGTGGTTTCGCCAAACGGGAAATTACGAAAGTGACCTATGAACCTGAACAAGAGGATGAGGAGGAATCTTCATATGAGGAATATTATGAAGAAGGTAGAGAGTTCGTTTTCGCTCGTTTTCAGATAGTTGCATTGACGGAATGATTTTGTAGATCAGGATGTAGACTCTAACAGTGTAGCTTTGCTTGAGAATATCCTTTTCCATGCCCTTTTCATTTTCAAACTTATTTGGTTGAAACAAAAATCATTTATATTGATTGAATAGGAATGATTTTTTGTTTGGATAACATTTTGGAATGAAGGTTTTCAGAGTGTTAATTGCATGTTCTTTTGAATGCACCTTTTTGTTTGTCAGATCATTGAAAATGAAGTGCTGGAAATTTTCGGTTTTTGACATCAATTTCTGCGATTGCCGTATGTTTTGATACTGTAGTTTGAGAAAACCTTTTTATTTTCCTTTTTTTTCTCGTGTTTTATCACTAACCATTCCCTTGGTTAGAACGGGTTTGTGTTGGACGTCTGTTTTACTTGATATTCCATCAAGTTATGCAGTTCATGGAAGTTTGCCTAGTCGAATGTTGTGTTCTACAGTTTACTGTGTGTGAATGACTGCTGTTTTATTGTTTAAAATGGGTTTTTTTGTTGGTAACATTTCCTGTTTTTGTGACTAAGTTGAAAATTTGTGTCACTTAGATAGTTAACAAATGACATATCGCTCTTAAAATTTAAGTTCTTTCGTAATTGTTAAGACTCTTAAGAGTACTTATACACAGATAATGAGTCCATATGAATTCTTTAACTGCTATTCAATATTGTTATCTTGCTTTAACCGGTTTCATTATTTGATCAAAACCAACAAAATTTTAATATTTCACTCGAAAAATATAAATCAGTACTGATTTTTAAGAAGGTGGTTGGAGGAGAGTGTCAGTTGATTACATTGTTAAAGTAAATGTTACTATGGTGGAAATAAATTAGATGTATTAAAGCTGCAAATTACAGTAATAGGTGAAATATGTAATATTCATGATATTATTATGTAAATATTCGATAGTGTGATGAATTTTTATAAGATTTAGTAGGATTTTGTCGATAAAGTACATTTCACATATCTTTAAGTATTCAACCATTACCGCACAAATCGTACAAATTTAGTTTATAGGATATTCTAATTGTGTGTTTCGATTTTGCACAAACTCAAATATCCTGTTTGTTTTTGAAGACGATACAGACCAGTCATTACCCCCAGAAATAACAATTACCGAGGACAACACTGTTCCTCCCGAGGAAGGATCTGATGTCTTGGCTTATTTTGGTATAAAAAATCCAGGTCAGATAATTGAATGATACTGACAATGAATGATTCATTATACCTTACATTATATACTGATAATTATTTCTTCTAAAACTTTTTGCACTTTATCTGTCTAATACTTCCATAACATAATTTTAGGCAACAATTTGTTTTTCATGATTGACTGTTTACGTTTTGCTATACGGGCTGATGTAAGAGACACTATACCTACTAATTTCACATCCTTAATAGTTATTCTATAACTAAAAGGTGGACAATTGAAGTAATTCTGTCTTCGGTACCATAAATAGTAATGTTGGTTTAGAGTTTTTTATTTTCTCAATCGCGATCAGACAAAACTTAAGAATATTTTTGCTGTCATGGTTTTATAGTAAATTTAGAGACATAAGAATATTGTAAGATTCACAGTAAAGATCGTTTTACGCCTAGGGTTCTCTAATATTGGAAAGGATATTAACGTAATCGAGTGAAAACAAAAGTAAAAGTATATCTATTCATTCTACTGCTTAAATATGCAGCACCTTCGTTATATAGAGGTTGCAGGTCAGTGGTTAAGCTATGACTTCTTGTCATTTTATAATGTCATTTACCAGATACAGCATTCTGATGCCTGCATCTGAGGCAACAAAAGGACAAATAGTTCAACGGAAATCTTGACCAAATGAAATAAAATTAACACTGTACAATTACATACTCCAGACAGTAACCGTGTCTAGCAGTAAATTGCGCCCAAAGTTTACATTTACCAGTATATTTGGTGTTATTCTTTAAACATTTCTCCTACTTATCTTAATTGCGACGGGAATAAAGAACGCAATTTTTGCCGAACTTATAACAAATCCTAAGTTTCAAAACGTCAGTCCGTGGCATATATGCATATACATATAACCTAAGTGAGTCGGTATACGCGTGTCTCTTCCCATTGAAACACCAGCTTTATTTTGAAAGATTGGGGGTTGTGTTACAAAAGACGTTTTAACGAGCGTTCCATGGTTAAACCCTGATGTACCAGCTGTATGAAAATTGACAATTCACTGAATGGTGCGAGATAATGAATATCATTGTCAGTCTATTTTGGGATGAGCTTGGTGTGGTCTGCAAGTTCTTGATAATTGATAAAATTTATATTGAATGCTCTTCGTACTCTCACTAGCAGGCTGATGTAAGAGATATGTTGAGTTCAGTTTTAACATGCCAAAAAGCATGAAAGGGTAAAGGTCCAAAGCAAACAATTGACAAAAAGGCTTAGCTCTCTTACTCTGCAATAATGTGCATGAAGTGCTTCTGGGATACATTTAAAGCTCAAGACTATGTAAAAAAATTCTGTCTTTTTAGTTTTGCATGGTAACGATCTGGTCTTATCTTTCAAACTCATTATCACTATAGAGAGAACTGATCAAACGTGCGCTGTAATTACTTCAGTAATGTCCCAGCAGTTTATTTTTCGTTATTTATTTATTATTTTTAAAAATTGTTTTTCAATACCTGAGGCGATCGTAGCTCAAGGAATGAAAATTATTACAGTTTACCAATTTCTACTGACGTGTTCAGTGTTTCTGAAATACATCACACTTACGTAAGTAATGCTATAGTTCATAGTGGAAAATGTGTAAGGGTGGAAAAATAGTTATATTTTATGATGTTTGTATTCAGTGACATTATATAACTGACAAATATTTGTTTTAAAGAGGAAACTGACAAGTCCTCACCCCCAGACATTACTATAACAGAGGACAACACTATTCCTCCGGAGGAAGGATCAGATGTCTTGGCTTATTTCGGTATTAAGAATCCAGGTCAGATATTTGGTTGGTAGAAAAACTGAAAGTGAAGGATTCATTATGCCTTGTAATAAATACAAATAACTGTATTCAAATAAAAAGAATAAAAGAAATCCTTTCATCCAAATTTTCTAGCATCTGTAGGAGTACATTGTAAGATCTATTCGCTCGACATATATATTTTTTCTTATTAATTGAATGTCTCCGTTACTGCCTTGTTGCACCTCCTTAAAGTGAGATATCCACGTTAAATTATTTTTTGAAAAAAAGTACAACTACGTATAAGTAAGTGTTTATAGTTGCATAATAAACACTGGGAATCTAATCGTTGCAACATACTGGTTTATGAAAATAAGGAAATATGTTTGTGTTCCAGAGAATAATATTGAAAGAATATTCATATGTACAACATAGGGAGTGGTATTCAATGACTCTTCACTGGTACCGTTGCAACATCTCGGATATCAGACGATAAATAAATTGATAGTCCTTTGAGTTGTTACTGGTATGTTTGATAGTCCTTTGAGTTTTTATTGATTTGTTACGTCAGTTACTTTATTTATTTTATTTTTGTTGATAATAATTTATCTTAGTTTGGCTATTTTTGCACGGAAGCACAAAGTACAGTATGTAATCCAGAATATGGCGAATGCCATCCTGGCTAAGGCCACAGTGCCCGAACTTGAGGTATAGGCTATGCCTATCAAATCGTGGCGTTGTCACTGTAACAAAACTAACCAGTCCAATGAGATTAAAATTAATATAAAAATAGTATTCACTTCCTAAAATAAAACAAATTAAAACAGTTAAAAGTATAAAAAAAACTCACAAAAAATTATATTTTAATTAAAAATCAGTAAACAATTAAGAACAACCTCAGACAGTTGGACAGTGTGGCGCAGTAGGTGGACAAAAATTAGTCGCCAGTCAAAAAAAAAATCAAATCAAAATTCAGGACAATGAGGCATAATGGATGTTCATTTTCAGTTTACCTTTGGGATTAAGGTGTGATTATGGGTGTGTTCTGGAATTTTTGCAAAGTTTGTTTCATTGAATATTTGAACTATGTTTGCACTTGTTCTGATCGCGCATTTTACAAGAGAGGTTGACTTTTGAATGTAAATTTTAACAAGTAAACGTTAACAAACTGTTTGAAAGTTTTAAACGATATAGATGTCGGCTGTTTTCTCTTTTTCTTTGTTATATGACTGCTATATATGCATGAAATGCTTCTATTCAATGCCAGTTGTATATTACAACACTGACGAGCTAATAGTATTTTCATGTGGGTTAAATACAGTGATTTCCCGATAACACGTGAAAATTAAGACTGGAATTGTAAATTTAGATTTTTTTTTAAATACTGATTAAAAATATGCTTGACATTAAAACTTAAAATACAAATATAATTGATGCACAAAAATTATACTTTTAACTGAATATTATTCAATTTTTTCATTTAACTCTTATTTATATTGATTGTGTTGAATATGCAGATACATTGTGTTTGGCAATTGGTTTTTGTATCTGGCCTCAAATCGTAATTTGTATTGCAATTTCATTCTGATATCATTTACACCCACTCCAGCACATGAAACATCTGGAGTGTTTTCTTCTGTTGTGTATGCTTGACATTACTTTTCTGTGTGGTTGCAAAGTACTGATATTTATTCGAGTGCAAAGCTGAAGGAAAGATAAAAGAATGAAGAGGATCACAACATATCCAGGAAAGAAAAGAAGAGACCTTGTGAAGCACTCTTTTCAAGATTGTTGTGTAATTTGAATTTCAGTAGTATCATTATTTTTGTTATGGTAGCACTATAATTTGCCTATAAGAAATAGTTCCAGTATTTGCTATTTTCAGACCATCATTTGATGCAAAAACGTCCACATAGTTCTATAATATCATTCTTCCCTTAACACAATTTTAGCATAAAACAAGATCTTTATGATATAGCTAGCAAGTTCCTATTGGATTATATTCGTATTATATATGATTCTCAGATATACAACATTAAAGAACATTAGGACCATGGGTACTTTAATAGATTGGAATGAAACTGATTAAATAAGATAAATTTGTAGAATACCATTTGTTAAGGGGTTATAAAAAATTCTGTGAAAATGGTGTAAGTAATAAGGTTCTTGAAGATGGGACAGTGCTGAATGTTAGAAGATGTTGACTAATAACCAAAACCCAAACAGCGCTATCACGGGTTCGAAGTCAGCTAGACCTCTTTAATACATTCAAGTTTCAGGACACCTACCTAAGGTCATGGGTTTCATCGGGTCAGTTGGATAGCTTCCCTAGCTTTCATCCCCTGATAAGTCTGTTGTTCTCGATATAGATAAAAATTGCTGATAGTGACGATAGACCCGAATGATCCAATCCAATCCATAATTTCATACTAGTATAACTTTTCCAAAATGTTTCGAAGTTGAAACTTGATACCTATGTAGCGTAGCATAATTTAACACTTTTGAGGGTATATACGTTATAGCGTGCAATGTACTATGTAATCTTAAATGTTTGTCCCTTTGCTAGTAGCATAACGGAATGCGAAATAAGAATGATATTTACAATGGGAACACCGTTTCATTCCGTATTACAGACGTAGCTCTACGCAACTGATTGAACCTTAAAACTGACTTGATATAAATCTTCATGTATCCTTTAGACTGTGACTCAGTCATGTTTGAAAGACTTGTCATATTCACAAGATTTTTGTAGATGGAGGTTTGTCAAGACAAATTTCAGTCCGTAGGAATTCTGTCAAAAGCTTATTAAAAACGTTTTTAGACATAACACCTTTTGAAGTGTCTACATTGAAATAAAGAAAATTGATTTGCATGTAAAGTAGCAATAAATATACTCTTGCGTTCAGTAAAAAAATTTTCAATCAGCAACAAATATCCAAGAAGGATGATATCATGGGAGTGACTTCATTCAGGAAGGTAGGTATATATTTATTTATTAGGTGTTACTGTAATTGAGGGGCGTACATAGGTAAACACCTTACGAGGGTTTGGTCTTGTATCATTTCGTGACCTCGGTGGTGGTTAAAACTGGTCAGTCATCTGCCTGCTGTACAAGGTGACAGCATCACATAACAAAGATGCAAAACTTCGGTTTAAGGTTGAGTAAGTTCAACATAAATTACAGCTCCGCAATGATTATATGTTTAACGTATATTCAGAGCTTATTTCCTGTATTGCCTCCGACGATAGTAGCTGAAGTAGGATAGAGGTCAGTCTGCATCAACCTTGACATTTGGTAATCTGATTAACTTCATAAAATATTTGTTGATACCGTCTATGGTAGACACTTTGTATTTTTTTTTAAATTATTTTTGCAGGAAACCGATGACTGGAGTATATTTTTAAAGTCTTTTGAATCTTGATCATGCATAATGTGAAAACATTATAAAAAGATCCTTTCATCTCAATTGATTCTATAGGAAGCAGGGGAAATGGAGGTTTGTGAACCATCCTTACGAATGTGCTACTTTTTTGCACAGACATTTGTTGTAAGTTTTGGAAAGATAACATCCCGGTTTTATTCTAAATCAGACCAACTTTGGTGTCACAAGTTTTGTTTCCTTTTCCAATTATTTTCCCTATTTCGATACATGTAATTCAATATAAAACACAAACACGGCTACATTTATTCTTGAATCTAACACGTAAAATTTTTTAAACAGTTACCGCTCCTCTTCGAACTAAATTGGCTGTATTGTCCGTTTTCAATGGAGTAAAAAGAATTATTTTACGATATCCCCATAGCAATTTTTTTACTGCAAAGTTGGTGCTTGTATGTAGATCCAATCATTTTTGCATTGTACTGTTTTCCGATTGGTAAGAAAAGGTCATGTACTTCATGTTAGATGAATGAGATTTTGAAATTTGCTGACCAAAAAAAAAGAGTCAAATGTGCAAAATAGCGAACAGCGATTGCAATAAGCTGTAAAGTCTCAAAATTTAGAAGTTTAACAGTATTTCTTTTGAAAATGTACATTTAATAAAGTATTCGTGAAAACCAGTGTCATAATATTTTTCTTCCCCAATTTGCGGGGTTAATAATTCGCAGGATGTTTGTAGGGAAAGAATATGTCAGCAGGAATTCACTTTTTAAGAGTAGAATTGCGTTGAACTTGTTGATTTAAATTATGCTTTGTTACAGTTTTTAACAGAAAAAGTGCAAGTTTATTGCTCCATAAGACTATTCTTTATTTATTTATTTACTGAACTTACTTAATTAAAAATCAATTAGCAATCATTTGAAGTATAGATTAATTTGTAAAGTTGTGAACATTTTGTAACATCAAATATTTATGTGAAACAAATATGTTGTGTTAAGTAACAAAAAGTGTTCTCTTGAATTTCTATTCAAAAGA
>JAOXYJ010123681.1:0-11116 GCA_028566555.1 Lithophaga nigra
AACTTTGATCAGATGTTTTAATATGTGGATATGTTGTTAGGAACTTGGATTGGTGAGCCCTAATATTTGTGGGAAGCCGGGGCATCCGTGTCCTATGGACACATTCTTCTTTTATTTTTAATATTAGTTGTCGTGGCTGCCTGGTTGTTGATATAAGCATATAAGGAAATAAATACATACATTGTATATACATGTAACATGCACTGATATGGAGCTTTTGAACCTGAAAAAGAGATATGAAATGTAATCCACACCTGGGGGTACGTCACGTGATTAAATACCTTAGGTTTAAAAATCTATTTTTAAATTCACTTCTTCGAATAGTTAATCGGTCAGTGAACTTATATATTGCATTTAATAAGGGTTGGTTATTGAAATTTGATTTTTAGAAAGTTTACATTCGATTTGAAAAACTACTCAGTTTACTTCAGTGACAACGGCTGAATATTAATTCAGAGAATAAGTACATTTGTATTTTCAGTACAAAATATAAAAACCATCAAATTCATATTTTATTAGCATAAAAATCTGCATTATCATCTTTTAGGTACAATATATAAAATCTAATGTTCAAAATTACCACAACACTGATTTGAAATCCAGTAAATTGTTCGTTTCCCATCTCCATTAATTTGCAAAATAATGAAAACGAAGAAAATTTTTTAAAATAAAACTGGCCATTATATAGACGGTTAATCAAATGAAAAAACGTCTGCTTTTTCAGTGTGATGTCATAATTCTGAAAATAAAAGTTCTTGAACAGATATCTAATTCAGTGTTGAATTTCGATTATGAGAGGTTCCATTATCTGACACAAACCCGTATGAACTTTTGCGGTTTGGCCATTCGTTGACCGTAAATTTTTTAACAGTCTAGAAATTACTGTGCCAGTATTAAACACACTTTGTGCAAGGATTGTTCTTGGGATTTTTTTCTACACTGTATCCTATTATTTCGCTTGTTATCAAAGGTACTTGTCAGTCTGAAAATAAAATATACTCTAAATGTCGAAACGAACTCATTATAAAGCAGAATTGATTTAAAACTAAGCTCTAGCTTAATATTTGTTTTACAGTTATTCCGCGCTTTTCAATAAAAGTACTTGTTACCCATTTTGCCGATAATATATGTGCCTATTATCCGATTAAGTTAATTGTGAGCGACAAATAAATAAATAAATATATAAAGCAAAAAAACAAAAAACAAAAAACAAAAAAAATCGATAAATGTGTGTCTATTATCCAATTAAGTTAATATTGAGCGAAAATACTAAAATAATCGTTTACTCCAGAACTACTAAGCCAGACGATAAAGTCGGGAATGATTCTGTGAATGTTAGTCCGTGAATTTTATTCGTTTTTTTTCATTTAAAATAGACACTGTTACAAGTATTATGGTTATATTACACTTAACCGGAACGTCCTTATTCGCGGGCAGCGTTGGCTTGAATTTTTTACAGTTTTTTCAAGAACACTCCAGAGACTGTCTGAAATACAGTTTTAAAAGTTTTATTAAGGACAGTGTATGCAAAGAGGCCTTCTTAAATATCATTTCTGTTTAATTGACCGAGTTGCTAAAAGGCTTTTCTATTCATAACCGGGTGATGCGATCATCTGATTAATCAATTAATTAATTAAATTCTTCGTTACGTCTTGTTTTGCGGCATCCGGATTGGGAAAAATTAAAGGAAACGAATCGAAGAAACTGGTAATTTTCACATTTTTTCGTATATGTCAATAAATTTGAGCTGAAAACAGTAATAAAGTGAATCTTAAAAATGATTACTTTCACCAATGTTATGACCTGTGAGCTAAAAGGCAATACTCCACTGAATTTATTACGTTAATTACGATAGCAACTAAGCAGTATGCTTTTATTTATTTTTTATTACTTATTTTTTTTATAGATATTGACAAATCAGATGGGAGAACATAAAAAGAAATCTAATTTTAGTCATTGGACACGAAGTACTGAAACGACGCCTCCTCCATGATATCGAACGAATTCAGGAGTAAATGGTAGGGCAAATATAGACTATAGCGACATAGATTTTGACACCTTATATGGAGACAATGATATTAACAGACCACCACAGATATTTGAAACCGATAACATTTCAGAAAAAGATCCGGATAGGAGAATGATGAATGCAGAAAATCTTACAGTGACAGTCCAGAATGAAGAATGTCCCGACTTTGATGAACAAAATAATATAACATGTAGTTCTCAGACTATTCAAAGAAATGTTAAAGGGAAAAAAGACGGAAATGATGATAGACCTAAAAAATCAGTATTCGACCGTCTTGGTAAACCAAGTGATATATTACGTAATTCTCAGACTCTGGAAAGCAATATTAAAGGAAAAAAAGAAGGAAATGATGACAAACTTACTAAATCAGTATTCGACCGTCTCGGGATTTTTACAACACACTATCAATCAAATCAAGATGAATGTCAAAATGGCGATTGTCAATCTAAAAATGAGGATACTGTAGATGCTCGAAGTTTGGAAAACCATACCAGTGATAAAGTATCAGACGAGAAACAAATACACTGTAAGTCGGCAAGCGATAAACATCAGTCGCGTAAAAGAAGTCATATGGTTAGCACCAAGGGCAATGATACGCCGACTGAATGCAAACAGAGGAGAACATCGATAAAGAATGAGAGTGATCGCAAAGATTGTGATAAACATCGATGCTCGTCAAAACATCACAGTGATAGAAGAAAAAGTACATATGGTAAAGAAGGCGGAAAATCTACACGTCAACTATACACCAGCAGAGGTATTCATCGCGGACAACAACAAACCAACGTACATGGAAGAAACGAACATAGCAGATCAGAGAGAAGACATTCGCATTCTAGAAGTAAACAAAAAGAACGCAAGAATTCAACAAGAAAGGGACCTAGGCATAGAGATATTAGCCGAAATTTTGATGGAAGACGTTCAACTGACAAAAAGAGAGGGTCTGATAATTACAGGGGACTGAATATAAGATCATCACCTTCCATTAATGATGCATTGCATCATGACAGAAGTTCTGACAATAGACAATCATCTAATGTGAACAGGCCTCTAAAAAGATCACACACTCCTGTCTCTCCCAGTTCTAGAAGTTTTAATGATGGAAACTGTCAAAGGGATGAAAGACACCGTATCAAGAACTTTTCAAAACAAGCATATGGTACTAGTTCCATAATTGATAACGGAAAATATTCCAATCTGCGATGGTCTTCTAATATAGAATCTTATCCCTCAAACAGCAGCTGCGGACATCAGTACTCTTTGCATGAAATTAATCTTGACAATAAATTTAATCCAAGGAAAATAAATGAACAAAAAACCAGTCATGATTATAATATGGAACCAGATTCAGAAGCAACATATAACAACGGAAGTGACGTAAGCGCTATATATGACGGACATGAGTTCACCAATCACACAAACTACTCCAAAGCGGAGCGACACTCTGAGTATGGACTTCGTAATTTTGATAGTGACCAAACATGCGTGAATCGGTACCAACCATATTCAATTAACGACAGTTATCTACTTCAACATGATAAACATCGCAGCGCATCAGATCGAAGGAGAAATAATAATGATAGGGGCAATGGTAATAATTTATCTAAGAATGGGTTGGTAGCATCGGCTGAAAGTATAGATTTGGCTAAAATGTCCAAAATGGATGCAGATGATCTTGCAGTTTATTTGAGTATAAACCATAGTGATTTGGACACATTTTTATGAAAGCAAACAAAAATTGAGAATATAATTTTGTTCTTAGAAATACTTGGTCGATTGTGTCAATCTTCATCATCATCTCTAGTTCAAAAAGCATTAAATCCTATCAAAGAGAGAAAGTTTTTTGATCGAACAGACGTTAAAGACACTATTTGTGCATTACGACAAAGCAAAAAAACAACATTTGATGATGAGCAATTTAAAATGTTAAGGAACCTCATAGTTTTGATGAAAGGTCTAACACATCACGTAAGAAGTGGACCTACAGAACTACTGCAGCCATTGGATTCATTGGAACTCAGTGCAAGGCAAAAAATTAACGATGAACAAAAGATGAATGAGATTATTTCAATAGTACATCTTATTCGAGGCGAATGGGATACCACAAGAGCTGTCCCAGCTGACAACAAAATATCTTCTCTCTCAATTCTGCCAGATTTATCCGAGATTGAAACCTTCCGCTATCCCGATGTTGTGGAAGAATATGATTGCGAAGAAGGTTATCTTAACAGATTGTTTGTCGTACATCGGCAAGATTTTGTACGACCACTTTGTAGAGGATTGATTTCACTGAAGGAAGATTTGATTAATGACCCAAACTGTCTCAACAAAAAATGGAGGCATGATGATATTCGCGTTTATAGAAACGTACAATTGCTAGTACGATGTTGTAATCAGCAGAGTGGTGTTACATGGAAAATAAGTTTTGATGTTAGCCAATATAGCAGAATTAATTGGGTAACAAGGAAACTTTTGACCTATGGATCTCTTGTGTGTTTGACCAACAAAACATTTACCTTTCTTCGATATGCAGTAGTCGCAGACCGTAAACCTGCAGACTTGAAAAAGGGACTATTTGAAATAAAATTTACTAATGACGAAGGGGCAGCACAGCTTTTAAATCAACAAGAATTAATACTTATCGAAAGCCAAGCCTTTTTTCCATCGTATTTCCATACATTACAATCACTGAGAGGTATGCATTACAAAGTAACGACGAAAGAAGAAACTTTACCCTTCGGGAAACAAATAGTTTCATTGTGTGTAGACGCTGAACAGCCAGACTATTTCAGTACCGAAAAATATGAAGAATATGGATTTGACTTAAGCTGTTTAAGTCACCAGTTTGGGGAGATAGATATATCTAAAGAATCCAACTGGCCATCTGCAGCCTCTCTTGGTTTGGACAAATCACAATATGAAGCATTTATTACTGCTATGAAAAGTAAACTAGCTTTAATACAAGGTCCTCCTGGAACTGGTAAGACGGTTGTTGGATTAAAAATAGCAGAGCTTCTATTGCGGAACGAAGACATTTGGCGACAAACGAATGATAAAAACGGACCTATGTTACTTCTTAGCTTTACAAACCATGCCCTTGACCAGTTTTTATTAGAAATTTCAAAACGAATTCCCACTCTATGTGAGCAGGAAATTGTACGAATTGGATCACGGTCAGAAGTAGAGGCATTAAAAAAGTATAATTTATCATCTCAAAGGCGAAATAGGTATAGATACGAAAATGTCGAGTGCATCACCAAACGGGGTTATATTCGAACAAAGACTATAAGAAAAACAACTAATCAGTACAATGTGAATGCATGCCAGGCAAAACTTAATTTAAACATACGAATCAAAGAGCATGAAAATCTTAGGAATATGCAAGTTGAGCTATTAACAGGGATAGTACATCAAAATTGGTTATTCTATATAGCTCATGTGATGCATGGAGACCACTTTGATTTTCTTGGAGAATCGGATGGTTTAATTCATTGGCTGAATTTAAGCCATCTGCTGAGAGAAACTTATGGACATCAAAAGATACATTGTGACGACATCTTTGATGGAGACGAGTTTGACTACTGGGAACCAGAAAACAGTTCATCCGATAATTTGTATGATGAAAATGAAATTGAAGACGACGAGGACGAAGAGAAGGGGGAGGATTTCGTCAGAAGAATAGATACGCACTTAGACTTTGAGAATCTTAGTATGGCGGTGTCTTTCAACATTTTACATAGTGGGGGTGAAAAGTACTTTTGGAACAGTTACAGTGATCAGGAAAAATATCTTCTGATGCAGGCAATAAAGGAAAAAATAAAACATACACAAGCGATGACAGATAAACAAGCAAGATCTGTATCTAATATTTGGAGATTGGAATATGAGGACCGATGGAAGCTCTATAGATACTGGCTGCAAAAAGCATTAATATCAATAGAAGAAGAAATTCACCAGTGTGAAGAAAGCTATGAAAGAGCACAAAAACGTTTTGACGAGATTCAAAACATAGCCGACGTGAAAATATTGGCAAAAGCTAAATTGATAGCATGCACAACAACGAGAGCAGCACGCGATATAGAAATTCTAAAACGGGTTTCACCAACAATTATCTTGCTTGAAGAAGCAGCCGAGATTCCCGAACATCACGTAGTTTCGTGCTTAACGTCATCTTGTCAACAGCTTATTATGATCGGTGATCATCAGCAATTACGACCATCTTTTAATGATTATCAAACAGCACGCGAGCACAAAATAAACATTTCTCTTTTTGAACGATTGATTCGTGCACGTTTTCCGTCCAAGCGTTTAGAGTATCAACATCGAATGAGACCTACGATTTCTAAGCTACTAGTACCGCATATATACCCCGTTCTACATGATGACAATTCTGTACACCAATACAGTAATGTTAAGGGTATGCAATGCAATCTATACTTCGTATCCCATACAGTATATGAGGATAATGAACTTGAAGAATCATCAAGAAGTCACAAAAACACATATGAAGCTTCATTTATTTGTGAATTGTATAGATATCTTCGAATGCAGGGCTATACAGCATCACAAATTACCATACTGTCGCCGTATTTAGACCAGATTCGATTACTTCGGACAGAGATTCGACCAATTGATGATGAAATGTCACAGCGATTTCCATCTACCGATGTAGATGATGAATTTCAAAACCATTCATTTGCAACAACAAACGAAACGTCAAAAATTGGAAATGGCGTTCGAATTACTGCAGTTGATAATTTTCAAGGGGAAGAAAACTACATTATACTGTTATCACTCGTCAGGAGTAATCAACACAACCGAATCGGTTACTTATCAGAGGCAAACAGAATCTGTGTTGCTTTATCACGCGCAAAAATGGGTCTCTACGTGATAGGCAATTTTGAACTATTAACAGTTAAATCACAGCTATGGAAGAAAATTTTAGCTGACGCTAAATGCAGAGGGTTTTTTGGAAACCGACTTCAGTTGTGCTGTCAGAATCACAAAACTTCAAGATATGTAACAAATGCTAATGACTTTAGACCAATCAGGGATGGGGGGTGTCAGAAGGATTGCAACTTCAAAAGAGAATGCGGCCATTATTGTTCACGAAAATGTCACGTGGATGATGAATTTCATCAAGACGACTGTAACAAGTCTTGCTATGAGATGTGCGAAAGGGGCCACAGGTGTTCAAAAACATGTCACTATCCCTATAAATGTGAAGATTGTAATGAAATGATTGAAAAAGTAATTCCGAAATGCCAACACACTCAATTCATGCCATGTTATCAAAACCCAAGTACAGCATTATGCAAGGTACAATGCACAAAAATTATATCTTGCGGTCATCGTTGTCAAAAGACATGCAGTGAGGACTGTAATACTGAAGACAACTGTAATGAGTTAATTAAAACAACCGCTCATTGTGGCCACGAAGTTCAAGTCGCATGTCATACCAAATACGATCCACCGTGCAAAATTATTTGCAAGGAAATTTTGCAGTGCGGCCATCCCTGTTCCGGCAATTGTTCGGATTGTAGCCAGGGACGCTTACATAAACCATGCAAGCATAAATGCAATAGAGACTTAATCTGCGGACATATATGTCCGAAATTCTGCAATTATACCTGTCCACCTTGTGAAAAAGGATGTACCCGATCATGTGCTCATCGTGACAAATGTAAACGGAAATGTGGGGAGTCTTGTATTAAGTGCAAAGAACCGTGTAATTGGAAATGTAAAAGGTCATGTCCAAGCGGATTTCAGTGTAGCAATTTGTGTTCTGAAAAATGTAATAGATTGAAATGCAACACACCTTGTACATCAAAACTTAAGTGCGGTCATACATGTCCGGGGTTGTTATGCGAAGAGAAATGTATCAAAATATGTAGAAAATGTGATCAAGAAAAGCTTACTGAAATATTTTTCGGAACAGAAGCTGAAAAGGATGCAATATTTATCCAGCTGGAAGACTGTAAATGCTTCTTTGAAGTTACCGGCATGGACAACTTTATCGATGTCAGTTGTAGTATGGACGGCGGAATAAAATCTTTAAAGTGTCCAAAATGTAGAACAAAAATAACGACCTCTAGCAGATACCGCAATGAATTACGGTCTGTAAATCAGAACATTGAAGCCGTGTTCCAAGAAATTCGCTCCTTTGGGGGTAAAAGAGATTATTGGTGTGAGCGAAGAAATGTACTGAGCATTCTAGATGAACGCAAATTAGATGTGGACCCAAAAGAATACACAAAAATTCTGGATAAAGTGAAAAACACAAGATCATTGATGAAGTTGGACATGATAGCCCACCAGCTAGCCTTTATCGAACAAATACAAAAGCAAAGAATAAGAATAATTGGTCTAGAAAATTCTCGTGTTCTCTTGGCATGGCTAACTCGTATCCAGAGGTGGGTTCTAATTAATAGGGATAAATTTTCAGAGCAGGAGCACAAGGAATTCTACTTAGAAATGCGTAGGTTGCATCTTGTCATCGATATTCACAAATTCAAAAGAGAACTGCAGACCCAAAGAAAAGACAACGAGAAACTTCCAGAAAATGTTAAGAATCATCTCCTTAAGTTGGAATCGACGACCAAAATTGACGATGATAAGATATCAGAAATGAGAAAAGAAGTTGAGACTGCTTCATCTAAGATGCTAGGAATTACTATGGAGGAAAGACTTATGATAAAACGGGCAATGGAAAAAGAATTCATGGGATCTGGTCATTGGTATAAATGCAAAAATGGTAAGTTGTTATGAAATAATTGCTAAATAATTACTTATATATCATAAACAAAATTTCATACCTGAAGTGTGAAGTACTATAGTGTATGTACGCCTTCAATTCTGCCAGTGGTTGAAAGTTAAATCATGCTTGTGAATTATGCCAACAGTCACAACATAAAGTCTACTAAAGTTTAGGTAAGGTAAAACAGCTTCTCAGTTTGAAGGTTTTGAAATCGAAATATAAATACTTAAAATTTCAAAAATCTAGACGAAAGGAGGGATTACGATAAGATGTTTTGGTTCTTTTTTCCTCAAAATAAAATTCTACAGTTTTAACAACTTTACATGCATGTATGCCTGTACTTTATATAAAAGTAACTGTTTTTCATTTTATGTAACTAGAGATAAATAATGATAGGTACCCGGCCATGAGGTACAACTTACGATTATTGACCTTATTACTTTACAGGGTATTTCTAAATAATTTATATTACCATTTCCAATATTTTACGAACGAGGATTTATTTAGTTATGCAAGTAAGATGTCTTATAGAATCTTTGCACTATTGATCTGATATAAGGCGTTGATAAAAAAAATGAAGTTTATATTATTGATCTTAGGGGGAAATAAGTTTAAAATACTATTTTAAGCCCACATCCTGTCTTGATAATATTTTCTCCGTTGTCGACCCAATCTATTTAGTCATTTTTCTGATCTTGAAAATGTTTTCCGAAATTTCTTCTAGCCTCATCCCACATGTAACCAAGTATGTACATATATATAATTTCACACACATTTTTTTACCAATTAAAAATGGTAGACTAATTTTTGTAGGACATTATTATACCATTGGAGAGTGCGGAATGCCCATGGAAGAGAGAAAGTGTCCATACTGTAATGCTACCATTGGAGGACGAGATCACGAGTTTGCAGAGCAGAACGAGAGGGCAATGGAAATGGACACTCTTTAAGTTTGTCAATAGTGGAATTTGTCCCAACAGTGTGTATCAAAAACAAATAACTGGAAATAGACATTTCAATAACTAATGTTATTTTTCTTTGATAGAATAATCTATTAGAAATTAACTGACAAATAGATTACATGTCGTTAAAGATCAACAGACTATTGCATATTTTACAGCCTATTAAGACTAACTGACGTTTGTGCAAGCCAGGTCAGGGTGTTTTCCTTCACTATTTTTTTTTTTTTTTTGCATAATTAGTGCCCTAAATAATCAATTTTATGTTCATGTTTAAATTCCGTCTGAAATAGAACATTTCAAAAAAAAATTTCGAGAAAAATTTTGTGAAAGATACATTTCATATTTTGGGCAGCGATATGTTTTTTTTTTTTGTTTTTTTTTGTTTTGGTCTTGTAATCAACACCCATATTATGAATAGATATCATATTTAGAATGGATAGTTGCAAAAAATCTAAGTCGAGTGACGATACAATTACCCAAGCTGTGAGAAGAAAATAATTTAGTCTCAAAACTGGTATTTTCGAAAATATCTCTCCCAAAAATGATATATTTGTTGTTTAATTATCCTGAATATCATTTTAGGTTGTTCCTTTTTTATTTACCAGTTGTCGATACTTTCCTGCTTTTAAAAGTAGCCGTGTTGTCGACTTCATTTTATTTACATGTGTAACAACCGGAATACTTCCGGTACTCAAATCTGCCGAATCACGTGTGATTACCTACAAAGATAATAATAGTTTTGACGGGGAAAGGCTCGCAGTAGTATGGAAAAAGTTTTAATTCTTTTTCCGACCATACATAGCAAAAAGTGAAATTTAAAGCAAATATCCAGACGGACGTAAAAAATAACAAAAATATGTGAAAAAAATACAAGTTATCAAACAGTCAGAATCCAGGATACTTACACATAATTACATCTGAAGAGTTTTATTTAAGAGAAATGGTTAAACAAAAGGAGAACATTTATCATGACTTTTTATGCATCTTGGTTTTTGATTTTCCTGTCATTATGTTTGTCTTTGTATATAATATATTTTTGTCCATTGTATAAGTTTACTGTTTATTGCCTACACGTATAGCACAGTCTGGATTTAAGTGCTTTAGTTGATGTAAATGTAGATGTAATAAATGTTTGACTTAAATCTGGATGTCAAAATTAGATCGTATTAGAACCAAAATTGATACGTGTAGCATATTTGTCAGTTTTATACAGTGTAGGACGCATTTGAAGTTATCGTTCTCACTCTGTTGTGGTGAAAGGAAGAATTTTATGAATTAATCTTTTAAGGATGTTCGCTGCTGAAGTTCAAAATAATTACATTTTCCTAAACTGATTATTTTTCACAAGTTAATGTGTATTAATTTAAA
>JAOXYJ010123790.1:0-11111 GCA_028566555.1 Lithophaga nigra
GCTGAAAATAGAATAATTCTCAAGAAATTACACAAAAAGTACAAAAAATAATGTTAAATGTTTGCTTCATTTTTATTAATTTATAATACTTTCTTTGGAATGTGGAAATAAACTTTATATTTGTCCAAAATGTAGAAAGAAAACCCAAAGAAGAAAAAAATTAATATGAAATAACCCGGTAATAATTTATAGCTATAGTTTTTGATTCTGTGGTTGAATAAAATTTTTTAAACATCAGTTTTGAAAAAAGAAGACTGGTGCTTGATTTTAATACGACAAGTCGACATGTATAACATACACATGTACTAGATTTTAAAAATTTCATTTAACGTGCGGTATCAAAATAGATTTCTCTGTTTTGCAGGTGCTGTGTAATGCCCTGTGGTATTTGACTAATCAGCATATCACTATCAATGAAGCAGCTCGTAGGCACAAAGATGTTTTTCCGATTCCTAGTGCTTTTGATGAATACCAAGGTTACAATGAAGTGAAGCGGAAGAAAACTAAGAGTCTGCCACTGGATAGCAGCGGCCTAAAAAGACATGCTGAAATTCTTTATAGGTAGCCATGAAAATGTCATGTTTTTTATCATGGATATACGAAATAGGTTTTACTGAATTCCCTGTGTTTATTTGTAAAAATAATAAACACAGATATCTCATCTTTTACAAATTGGAACATATGGTTCTTTGTCAAATAGCTTTCCATCAATTACTTTCTGGATGCCACTTGGTACAGCAACAAAAAATAAAAACAAAAACAGAACAGTCATTAGTAAAAACTCATAATACCAAGGGGACGACAAGACCAAAACAAACAAGGAAACATACAAGAAAACAATACTTAAAATGCTTGGACAATACAAAAACTCTCTCAGAGTGACATCAGGTGCTCCTGAAGGGTAAGCCGGCAACACCCATTTAATTGTTAGCTCACCTGGCCAAAGGCCAGGGTGAGCTTTTGCCATCACTTTTTGTCCGTCGTCCGTCCGTCTGTAAACTTTTTCAAAAATCTTCTCCTCTGAAACTACTGAACCGATTCAAAGCAAACTTGGCCATAAGCATCACTGGGGTCCCTAGATTCTAATTTGTATCCGACATATATGCCGATGAACCAAAATGGCCGTTGTTGCTATAAATAGAACATAGGGGTAAAACGACCTTTTTTGGCTAATATCTCCAAAACTATAACAGATATAGAAAAACTGGCAAGGGCAAAAATTATCAGCACGTCAAGCTCTACAAAGGTCTTCATTACCTCGAAATCGTCAGACGACTCCTTACATGAGTTATTGGGCGTTAAATGCAAATTTTGACGATTTTTGCTATACACTGAAACAAAGTATTAAACGGTACCAACTTTGATAAAAACACGAGTAACAACAGATGCTCTATAAGGGTAAGCATGTCTTTGTTCGCCAGCAACACCTGTTACATTGCAAATTTAATAGTTAAGTTTTGTACCAGTATGTAGTTCAATTTTTCAGAAAACCCTTGTGATATAGGGGTTTTAAAGCATCCGTCCTTAGGGCTATTCCATTTAAATACACCTTGGAGGGGAAACGCCAGTTATTTTCAGAACCCCCCCACCAAGAGAAAAAATACTATATACCTATACTAAAAAGGTTAAAATACCCACCAACAACATACAAAAAATTAAATTGGTCCAAGCACTGGCAGTCTAAATTTGAACAAAGGTTTCAACATGCAAAAGGCTTTAAAAATCTTCTAAGAACCACCAACGGAAATGCATTTATATTTTGCATGAAACATCAGTAGGACATGAAAATTAAATTAAATTTTAAATGTTCAGGGGTACATGGGATATGAGCAGGGATGCAAGAGGAACCAGGTGAGCGATACAAGCTCATTTGAGCCTCTAGTTAATATTAAACCTTGATAAATATTTGGAAGTATCAGAAAATTCTGTTGATCAGTTTTTTTGTTTGTTTTCAGTGTACTTATGAAACCAGTAACGAGAACTGCCAAGTGGAATGATGCTCGTCTTCAAATTTCTGAACTTGCAAAATGCATGGAATCATACAGCCAATTTTTAGAATCACAGTTGAATTTAATGCATCAAATGCACCAGTCAAACGAGCCAGCTAAAACCATAGCTAAAGATGCTACAATTGAACATATTCATCCTTGTAGTGAAACCACTTTGAAAGAAAAGTATAAAATTTTAGATGCAGCTTTAAGGGAGTTGACTGAAAAGTCTCCTGGGGAACCACTGTTATTTGATGAACATCATCACATAACCAAACCATTTGAATCAAATGTTGAAAAATTCAGGTATTTTGAAAATATCCAGTTGACTGTTCCAGTGGACATAATCAGATTTTCCCCTGGTGGCACAGCAAGTACAACTGTTTGCATTCATCAGGTACCAGAATCTAGGTCTGAGAGTGAAATTCTTGTACAAGGAGCACAGTTCATGTTAAAAGTAAGGCCAAAACTTTTAGAATATCATTCCAGGACACAGAAACGTATCTTTAAAGAGAAATTGAAAAACATATCGAAGTTGACTCCGGCAACTATAGATTTCATATACAAGGAAATGGCTCTTGATGGACGTGCAGATGCAAATCCGGAAGTTCAAGAGAGATTGAGACTTATTTCTTTGGGCTACCATGGCCTGGTAAATGATCTCCGACATCTTAATCCTGGAAGACCAGGAAACAAATATGACACATTCTTTGAGAAAATGGCAGATATAGTCGAAGAGATAACAGCAGCAGACGACAGGAGACATGGCTCTTGTCACCTCTCCGAATTTATATCCCTAAATGATATGATTGAAAGAACAAAAGCAGCCTGTCCACCAAGTACACTAATACCTTCAAGAGATCTGGTCCGACTTCAGTTTTTACCAAGAAATCCATATACACACCGAGCACTCTCTTTTACCTCGAAGATAAATGTGCAATACAAGGTCCAGAGAAGGCAGTTAAGAGTATCGCATATGGATGCACATTTTTGTAATGCACAGTTTAGGTATCTTAAAGAACATGCTGTCGAACTGAAAGATAATGCAACACTTATATGCTGTGATGACAAGGCAAAAGTTCCCATAGGGGAACCGGGTACATCTGTATCTACAGGCGTTAGAGGCAAGAAGTCACTTGTTCCCTCCAGTTCAACCTTAGTTGCATTGGATCATGATATGACAAAGGCGTCAGTAACTCCTTCTGTAATTTTAAACTGCAAAATTCCAGAAATCGCTGATAAATCATTTGTTTCTGGCACAGTTTACACAAGTATTAATGACTCGGTGTTTCAAATGTCAACACCCTTCAGACATGCTGCAATGATAGCAAAGATCTTAGAACCACCTCCACCAATATTGCTAAAATTTACTGATGGTGGTACGGATCAACGCAACACATTAGAAAGTGTAAGGTGTGCCAACATATGTTTATTCAGAGAACTTAATCTTGACATGTTAATCCATGCTAGATGTGCCCCAGGTTAAATTTTTACAAATCCTGCGGAGAGGATAATGAGCATCTTGAATTTAGGATTGCAAAACGTTTCGATTGAGAGGAAAGAAATGGACAGTAGCATGGAAAAAAAGATTAGAAACTGCAATAGTATGGCAGCTATCAGGTCACTAGGAGAAGATAATCCTGAAATGAGAACCTCTTGGAGTGAGTCAGTCGAACCAGTTCAGTCACTTATTAGAAACAGATTTATGCGGTTGAAGCTGAAAGATGAACCTGTCAGGGTTATTGATCCTTTGTCTGCTGATTCCATAGATGTTCTAAAACGCCATCTAAGAGAGCTATTTCCACAACTAAATTTGGAAAAATTACAGAAGGTGCATACCAAGAAAGTTGAAGCATACACAGATTGGATCGAAAAACATTGTAAGATTAGCCATTATGTTTTTCAGATCCGCAAATGTAACGACAGAAATTGTTGCCTTGAACCAGTTTTGGCTTCAGAGAAACTAAAGTGGCTTCCTGATCCAATACTGCAAGAAAATGGAGAACATTATAAACCATACAGTGAATTGAAAGATGTTGAAACAACTGAGAAGTACAGACCATCACTAAATCAAGAGAATGAAAAACCAAACAAACTTGCAAAAAGAAATCAATCAGTACTAGATAATAATGCTAATGAGTTAGGAAAAGATGATGGCAGCATACCAGATGACACTAATGCTGAAGAGGTACAAGAGGTCAACATGCCCGTGTCAGAGCCGTCACTTTGTACAGTACAAAATGCGAGATCTGTCACCCCGTGTGTGGAATGTGAAAAACCACGTGTCATTTACTCAAAGCATAGACTGACCGAAAGGCAGCAAGTATCTTTAATCATGCATTTGTCAGAGTATGAATATTCATGTGGTTGTGCTCTTTTTCCACCATCAAATCCTATGCATAATAAAGTCATGTGCAGATCTAATTTGGCATGTAAGATGCCTGTGGAGCTGGCCTACCACAGCAGCGGTTTAGGAAATATCGATATGTGTTGTTACTGCTGTGACGCTGGAACTGTAGATCCAGAACTAAAGAAAAAATTTAAAACAGTCTTGCCGATATGTGACAAATGTTTAAAGGAAGGGAAAACACCAGTAACTCAAAGACCATTTGGAAAATACTAGTGGCTGTGACATTTAATAACAATCATAACTATGAGATGATGTGGTTCTGTCGTTGCCCTAAGTTGATATCTGATGTTGGGTTTTGAATTAAACGTTCATTCTCATTGTATTCTGACATATGACATTGTCTATGAAAAAGAATGTATATGGACATGTTCTTCAATATAAAGCAGGGAATATATCTGAATATATCTGAATCTAATATGTCTGAAGGACCATGTGAGCTATTGTCATCACTTTGCGTCCGTCGTTCGCGTCGTCGTACGTTAACTTTCAATCATCTTCTCTGAAACCGCTTGACCAGTTGGAACCAAACTTGGCAGGAATGTTCATTGGGACGATGGCTATCAGGTTTGTTCATTTGGTACCGATCGATAATCCAACATGGCCGCCAGGGTCCAAAGTGTGCATTCTGATTGGCTGAAATTTCAAAGATCTTCTTGTCAGAAACCAAAGGGCCAATGGAATTGTTATTTTGCAGGAATGATCCTCATATAGTAGTGTTTCAAATTTGTTCTTTTCATGCCGATCAGAAATCCAAGATGGCCGCCACCGCAGGACATAGTTTAACATAGAACCCTATGGGGAAAATGTTTTAAAAATCTTCTCCTCTGAAACAAGTGAGCCAATTAAAAGCAAACATTTCCTGAATGATCCTCATTTAGTGATGTTCCAAATTTGTTCTTCTCATGCAGATCAGAAATCCAAGATGGCCGCCAACGCAGGACAAAGTTAAACATAGAACCTATGGGAAAAATGTTTTAAAAATTTTCTTCTCTGAACAAGTAAGCCAATTTAAAGCAAATATTGCATGAATGATCGTTGACAGTGGTATTCCAAATTTGTTCTTTTCAGTCTGATCAGAAATCCAAAATGGCCGCTACCGCAGGACATAGTTTAACATAGCACCCTATGGGAAAAATGTTTTCAAAATCTTCTCCTCTGAAACAAGAAATACAATTTTAAGCAAACATTGCATGAATGTTCCTTGTATAGTGGTGTTTCATGTTTGTTCTTTTCATTCTGATCAGAAATCCAAGATGGCAGCCATCGCAGGACATAGTTTTACATAGAACCCTATGGCAAAAATGTTTTAAAAATTTTCTTCCTTCAAACCAATGAGTGTGTGTCTGGTGACTCTGACCTATCCTCAAGATGGCTGCCATCAGTGGACTGTGATAGTTTTGACATAGAACCCTATGGAAAGAATTGTTTACAAACCTAATTGACTCTGAAAATGGTCTCAAGATTTAAAGCAAACATGGCATGGATGGTCTTTAGGTGGTCCAACTTTCAAAATAACATACATGTACATGTAGCCTTGTTTTAAACCGCAAGTATGTAACACTCTTAAAAAGGGCAGGTATACCAGGTGAGCGATGCAGGCTCAGGTTGGTTGGTTGAATGGGGTTTAACGCCACTTTCAGCAGTATTTCAGCTATATCGTGGCGGTCAGTTTTAGTGGCGGAGGAAGCTGGAGTGCCCGGAGAAAACCGCCGACCTTGGGCAGGTAACTGACAAACCTTATCACGTACGGTTGCAGGCTCAGGTGAGCCTCTAGTTAAATATTGCTGTATTAGCAGATGGGGATACTGTTTTTGGTCCTTCTGTCTGTCTGTAACTATATTTTTAATGGTAACAATTTTGCTGCTGCATATGATGAGTAATGCATATGGAGCAGGATATACTTACCCTTCTGGAGCACATGATATCACTCCAAGTTTTTAGGTTCATATTTTTCAGTGTTGGCTTTATGGTTTTTACATTTTATCTGTTGTCTTGCTTGTTTGTCTTGGCTGTGTTCTGGTTTATATCCTAGTTTTGTGTTTTCTCTCTGGATTTTCAATTTCTGAAACGGTCTTTTGTATTGCTTTGTTAATCTTAATATTACCTGCATGCCTGTTTAGACAATAAATGTATTAACAGTGATGCCAAAATATTTAAAAAATTGATGTCCATTGACTATTTTTTTGTTTCTGGTCTTATTTCAGCTTTTTATACTTTATAGACAAATACCTGAGATGACCAATAGTTTCCAAGAACGTTAAATTGTGTCGGCAAAAAAATAAAATGAAAAAAAAAAATAAAATGAAAATACCTACCTACCTACCCTATTTTTTTGGATGATGTAACCTTAAACAGACATATTTTTTTTTTTGGCCTTATCGTGTTAGTACCTATTTCACATTTATCAGACATTGTTTATAAAGTATTTATAAAACCGCTGTTTGACGGTACATCAAGAAATTATTTGATAAGTCAGTAGAATCGGATAAATAAATTTAGACTGCAAAGTGTTGCTAACGTAAAATGGGGGACAGAAATTTCAGACCACATTCTACGCGACATTGTTGCATTACTCACCGATTTTTCATTTAAGAATCCATTCTCTGCAAGTTTGTTTACCATACTTTAGCGGCAAGTAAAAGTCTCACACGTGGTACACAAATTATTGCATTGATGACATGTAGCTCACGTGACTGAATGTTGGACAGAATTGCTAAGTGTAGCGTTCGCATCAACGATTATTGACCTGTTATGAACCCAAACAGTATCCAATCGGACGGTTCCGTTAAAAATAACCCAAGTGATTTCTTCAAATTTCGGAAACCGCAAAATGTTATAAATAGCGTCGCAGGTTTATTTTAGAAGTGTGTTCTAAATATAGCTAACGTGACACACAACAGGAGACAGACGGCAAGTAACGTTAGCATCACATCTTTAAAGGTTAAATATTTCTTTAATATAATAGTATTTAATGTTATGCTTGTTCAAAAATAAAGGTTCTTCGTTATGTAATTTAATCTAACCTCTTACATGGTGGAAAAATCGTATTTTTAGGGAAATAAATCAACCCCAAAGACGGCAGTCAAATATACGGTAGTTCCCAAGATCACACAATGTCCTTTACTCGGGAAGAAAATATCATTTTAAAAAAACTAAACAACACAGAGTAATAAATTTTATATTTATTTATTAGTTATGACTGCGTGCATTTTAAACACTAAAATTACGTGTGGATAAAATGTACCCTAACACTGTTATTAATATCTGAAATAATGGACATGTTTATTGTCACCAAAAATATGATATCGTAAAATCTGCCATATGCTAAATGACAATCACACTATCTTGAAAGGAATCTTTGTAAGCTTTCATTGGCAAAAGTGGCAAATGATTTCAACAAGGAAACTGATTCTGTTTCACTCTCAGTGGCAAAAGTTTGAGGACTCTAAGGAGTCACAGCAGTTCCACTCTCAGTCTTACTAATGATTGATTAACATGATCTAAATCTTTACTTCAGTTCCAAAGTGCTCCTTTTGTAATAGCAGAAAATAAAACTCAACATGAAACATGAACTGCATTATGCTTGGATTTATGTTAATATGGCAAAGATAGGGCTTTATTAAGTCTATCCCCTCTGAAGGGTTGGAGATATATTGTTTTTGTGCTTTCTAATAGCATCGTACAATCATCTTCTAGCTTATCATAGTATTGGACACCAGGGAAATGTGCTCAAAGATTTTGGAAACAACTGAGATTATGAATGATCATCAGATGGTACTCTGATATCCTTGTTTGTGTTTTTCATGCTAGCTAGAAATTCCAGGATAATTGCCAACGTGGACCAGAGTTTATATTTGGACCTATGGGAAATATACTTAAAAATCTTGGAAACAAGTGAGGTATGATTGATCATTGAAAGGTCTATCCTCAGTTTTGTGTTTATGTAGCAATTGAAATTCCAAAATGGTTATGGATCATAATTTAACATTGCACACTGTAGAAAATGGGCTTAAAAGATCAAGAAGAAACAATTTACATACGTAAATCAAAACTGCATATCAATAAGCACTGGATAGTCTAAAGTGTGTGTTCTTCATACTTATCAGAATTCTGAGAGGTCTTACAGTTGGTCATTTTATAACAAGATATAACTACAGGCTTTGGGGACATGCATGTTAAAATTTTCTGTGTGTCATTATTCACTTTTATACTGAGTTTTATTTTGAATAGGTGATAGCAGCTACAAACCGAGTAGATATTTTAGATCCAGCTTTATTAAGATCTGGTCGATTAGATAGAAAAATAGAATTCCCACATCCAAACGAAGAAGCAAGAGCAAGAATTTTACAGATTCACTCGAGGAAAATGAATGTCAGGTATTGTTTATAGTAAAATCAAACACTGTTTACCTTAACTTTGATATTTCTTTTCTTAGCTCACCTGGTCCAAAGGACCATGTGAGCTATTGCCATCACTTAGCATCCGTCCTCGTCATCCAGCATTACCTTTTCACATTTCAGTCCTCTCCTCAGAAACCAATGAGCCAAATTAAACCCAATTTGGCAGGAATGTACGTTGGAATGTCCTCTATAAAAACTGTGTTCTTTTCGTTTGGATCAGATATTCAATATGGCTGCCAGTTCCAATAATGTTTTGATTGGCTGAATTTCAAAGATCTTCTTGTCAGAAACTACACAGCTGATGGAATTGTTTTATGGTGTGAATGATCCGTGGCATGTCCTCTACCAAAATTATGTTCGTGGTGCCAATCCGAAATCCAAGATGGACACCACCGTGTGACAAAGTTTAACATTGGACCCTATGAGAAATCCACTTGAAGATTTTCTTCTTGGAAATAACTATGACAGTTGAAGCTAAACATATCCATAAATGTTCATTGGAAGGTATCAAAATTGTGGTCATGGTGCCAATCTGAAATCCAAGATGGCAACCACCGCGGGACAAAGTTTAACATTGGACCCTATAGGAAATACAGTTGAAGTACTTAATACTTGGAAACGACTATGACAGTTAAAGTTAGATGTATACATAGATTTTCATTGGAAGGTACTTTACCAAAATTGTGTTTGTGGTGCTAATCTGAAATCCAAGATGGCCGCCACCGTGGGACAAAGTTTAACATTGGACCCTATGGGAAATACACTTTAAGATCTTCTTTTTGGAAAGGACCATGACAGTTGAAGCTAGATATATACATAAATGTTTATTGGAAGGTCCTTTACTAAATTTGTGTTCATGGTGCCAATCTGAAATCCAAGATGGCCACCACCATGAGACAAATTTTAACATTGAACCTTAGGAGAAATACAGTATAGGATCTTCTTCCTGGAAACGATTACAATAGTCGAAGCTAAACATATCCATAATGTTCATTGGAAGGCTCTTTACTAAAATCATGTTTTTAATGCCAATCAGAATTACAAGATGCTCACCACTGTGGAACATAGTTTAACATTGGACCCTATACACTTGAAGATCTTCTTGGCAATGACAATGACAGTTGAAGCTAAACATGTCCATAATGTTCACTGGAATGTACTCTACCAAAACCGTGTTTCTGGTGCTGATTGGAATTCCATGATGGCCTCCATCGTTGAAAAATTATTACATGGAAGGATATTCGAAATACACGTAAAATGTTCTTGGAAATGAATAAGACAGTTGAAGCTAAACATGTCCAGAAATGTTCACTGGAAGGCCTGTTACCAAAACTGTAATTTTGATTCCAAGATGACCCCCATCATGGAACATTGTTTAACATTGAACTCTATGGGAAGTACAGTTGAAGATCTCCTTTTTGGAAATGACTTAGAAACCAGGTGAGCCTCTAGTTCTAATATTGGGCACTGTAAATGTCAACAGAACAAAGTTGTGATAAAGTATTGAATAAAACCAACTCCAGCACAAAAAGGTGACATCACAATATAATTTGTGCGCATAAACATCATGATTTTGTCTAAATGGTGTCTTACAATCCAGGTTAGTTTCTTGAGATTTTTACCAAATTAGAATCAAAATAATTTAAGTAAGTCCATGGTTTATTGATAGTTTAAAACGGCTAGGTCTTATATTTGCGAATTTTACCCCTCACTCTGCTGCACTACACTCTGGGTAAAATTTCCACAAATATAATGCCTCTCTGTGATAGAGTATGTAATAATCCACAAGGTCCTATAAATATTTCATAATTTATTTGAGTTTTCATAGTAATAAGCTGCTAAATGACATCAGGTAATTAGAATACTAAAGTGAAATTAACTATCCTACAAGACTTTGATTGAACTTTTTTTTTATTGTCAACTGTTGGCCTATTGTCATTCTGTCTCATTGTCAGTTGGTATTCAGAGTGATTCCTAGGCAATAATTCACATTCTGGTTGACCAATTGCTGTATAGGTGGTACCATTTGGGAATGATAAGAACTCATATGATTCTGAGGTTAGTATAATGTGATATATTTCTTACAGTTTCTGAGATAGATTGGGTCAAATATAGTGGAATTCTGCCTTTTGCATAGGTATATACATGTAGAATTTTCATTTTTATCCAATTTTGTTTTATATCAGCATGAAATCAGTGACAAGCAGATTACTGTGATAACTGAGTTCAGATATTTTTGTGTCGCCTGCGTTATGCAGAGGCGACATATAGGGATCACTATCCGTCGTCTTGCGTCGTCGTCCGGCGTCGTCG
>JAOXYJ010124118.1:0-11110 GCA_028566555.1 Lithophaga nigra
TGATATTTAAGTTTCTCACAGTTGGTCAGGTTATAACCAGGTGAGCGATACAGGCTCAGGTGAGCCTCTAGTTTCATTTATACAAAAAAGATGCAGAGGATTTTACTGAGAAATTATCAGAAACAAATATATAAAATCCACATGATGAAATAATTTCAGATCGTGGAGGCGAATTTAATTCGAAAATTGCTGATTCACTTATGAAAAAATACAATATCAAGTACACAACGACGTCTCCTTTTCATCCACAGACTAATGGTTTTTGTAGAAAATTTCAATCAAACACTGAAATCAATGATAAATAAAGTTGTGAAAGAGAATGGATCAGACTGCGATAAAGATTAAGAAAAAGTTTTTATTTGCATACAGAACATCCCAACATACAAGTTCCAGATTTTGCTTTTTCCGAGGCAATGTTTATAAGGAAGCCCGTTATGTTTTATAAGGCTGATTTTGGCCCAGTATCTGCTGCTCCTGAAGACAACTCGTCAATAGAAACTACTGGTACTTTGATAGAAAAGAGAAGACACTGAAAAAGATCTGCAATTGCACAGAAACAGCAAAAAGAGTATTATGACAAAAGGTATATCGTTTACAATAATTTATTGTGTGTCAATAAAAGAGGTCTTACTAAAACATTTTTAGACGCAAAGATAGAATGGGAGTTAGGTAGATCAGATATAAAGGACCATACATCATACAAGTGTTGTGGAAGAGGAAACTCCTTAATTGAAGACCCCAAAAGCACTGGAGGAACTCGGACCATATAATCAAAAGTCATTGAAAATTTGGAATGAAAATGAAAACGTTTAATCTGATGAAAACAATAATATACATGTACTTGAAGACCAGAATGAGCAGCAGAACGATTTAAACCTTTGCAAATATCACATGGAGAATGTAAATGAAAATTGAATGATAATAACCAAGTCATTACTTGCATTAAGTGCATACTGATAATTTCAACGATTCTAACTCCGATTATCCTACAACACCACAGTCTAATGTAAGACACAGTCCGATCAACTTTGCGTCATTTGACTTTTTTGAGGTTTCTTTGAGAGAGATTTGTTTCTCCAATGATTTTTCAGTCTTTCTAGTGTAAAAACCAGTGTTAATGACGCCTGTCAATGGCGCGGTTGCCAAAGAGGCTACCAGATAAACGTGATGTCATAATTGATTTCATGAATAATTGACCAATCAACGACTGAGAACAAAGTGATCCACACGTTTATTATCGATTTGTTCTCACACGGGTTGAGAAGTGTGAAAATGTAATAGGAATTAGAGAAATATTCATTCCTAATGAACAAGCATGAGCGACGAAATATAAGTGTTGGAAAAAGATATTCCTGTATCTCCACCCGAAAGACGTGCAAGAAAAAATATATGTACACAAAAAAGCGTTTATGAGTATAGCTCTTAAATAAATCATATAGTTCTATGGCATCTTGTTTTTGTACATTGGGCCTTTCTGCAATGTTTCTGGAAATATTAACATGATTAATGTGAGTATTTTTCTTGTATTCATTTCATCAATTCTATGTGAATTAAGTTTTATCCCCGCACTTTCTCAAAAAAAAGTTCGGGCATATTGTAATTGGCCCGTCCATTCATTAGCAAATCTCGTCAGTGGAACTCCTCATTTATTTTTTGTTGCAGATTTGTATATAGCATTGTTTCTTACTATGTGTAGATGTGCAGTAAGGTTTTGGATTTTTGATTGATGGGTCCGGGGTCAAAAGGGACTATTCATGCCAAATAGTTCATCACCGGAACTTCTCGTTCATTTTTTGTTGCATGTTTTTTATTTGTATATAATATTGTTCCTAACTATGTGTAGATGTACAGTAAAGTTGGATTTTTTATTAATGAGTCTGGGGCCAAACTAGATTTTGCGTGAGAAAGACCTTGTCAGTGGAACTCCTCATAAGTACGTTGTATCTCAAGAAAGGTGGGAGTGCATGTTGTGTAAGTGTTCGCGGTAAAGGCTTTTCTCTCAAACCAGCTAAAATTCCAAACACCTTTGGTAATGGGATGTATCTGAAACATGGAACCAAATTCGTGGAAGGTTCGGGTTGATTCTGGGACCAAATAGTCCTTTCAAAAACATTTCTGTCTTGGGCATGCCACTTTGAAACTGGATGATGAACCGAAATGATTTTGGATTGGCCTCGGTCAATCAAAAATCAAATTAGGTGGATGGACACTACTGCTTCTTTGAACCAAAAAATGAAATGTCTTTTGAATTAGATGCTAGAAAAGTTGAGTATAGGTTGTCGAAAAGATAGAAAGAGAACTCGATTCGGAGATTCAAAAGTATGGGAAAATTTTAAAGATCTACAACCGATTAGACAAAGTCGTTTCCGTTACCTTAGGGATTTATTCAACACTAGATCTGCTGTGTACTAGGAGCTGTGACGGGTGTAGGCGCAATTGTCTGCATTGCTTTAAGTTCATTAGCCTGCTTGACAGCTATTGGAAATATTGTGTTGTCCGTCGTCTCTAAAATGTATGAACCAAAAAGAGAAAACATAAGGAAACCGTATGCTTGGCGAAAATCTATAAATCTCAGATGCACAACAACGTCAGTAAAGCCTCGAATGATAATGAGATCAATAAAAATGAATTTGCAGAGCTTGTGACATGTTGAAAAATGTTCTACGACAAGACAAATGAATTACTGAAGCCTACTACATCGTTCTTTGATAAATTAATGCGTCGCAAACAGTAACTTTCGTTAAAAAAACAAAAGGACCCTTTGATTTGCAGGTCTTTGCATGCATGCATCTCCCACCACTGTGATCACATTCTTTATTGGGCCCTTTTCTCTACTCTCAGCAACCTGCTATCTTTTACTCATGACAACCTGCGATATGCACCATTGTGCCTAATCATTCCCAACTCTCCTCACCCATGACTTTCCTTGTAATTCTATGTATTTTTCTAACTTTTCAGAGTCCCATGCATCCATTTCTTGGTAAATCTTACACTGAAAATTTACGAAACACAAGATTCAACAAGAAGTGCTGGAGTCGAAAAGGACGGGGTGGGATTGGTTAGATAGAATGGACGATGAAACCTCGAGACTACCTGTACAGGCAATGGTTTTATGAAATTTTATATATTTAAGCTTTCTTTCGCGCACGCGCAGTGACGCTGCAGTTACTTTAGACCCTGTTTCCACGATCTATTCTACTAATTTTGATATATTTTATACAAGAAATATCTGTTATGTGCACTGGGGGTTTTCTATGTACCTATGTAAACGTTCTTCCAATAAGACATATTACATCGCTTGGTTGAGGTATACGAATAATTCAGTATTACTTTCATCTCAAAGAGGCATTAACAAGCGTTTCTTACACGATTGAGCCGGTTTCACCCTTAAATTAAAAAAATATAATCTATAATCATTTTCTTGAACAACCACGTTTTTGAATGATTGACAGCTTATTTAACGTCAGTGATCTCGACGTCGTCATGGCATAGTAGTTATCACACTGGCCTCTGACCCAGGCGTTCCTGAAGACCATACCATTTTTGCGACTTTTTTTTGTTTTACAATCAAACGAAATTAATTTTCATTTATGTGTTCTATGTACCTGAGTAAAAACGTTGATCGATATTGAGAAATGTAACATCGCTTTGATTGAAGCGAACGAATTATTCAGTATCATTTTTTTTTATTCTCAGCGAGCCATAAACGATCGTTTATTACATGACTGTGCCGCACTCCACCCTTAAAATTAAAGAATTATAAGCATTTTCTAAAACGACCACGTTTATGAATGATTGGTAGTTAAGTTTAAAAGCTTATTTAACGTCATTAATCTCGACGTCGTCGTGGCGTTATGGTTATCGCGCTGGCCTATCATCCAGGCGTTCCTGGATCAAATCTCGTTGAAACGATACCATTTATTTTTTTTTTTTGGTGTAACAATCAAATGAAATTAATTTTCATTAATGTAATCTATAAACATGAGTAAATATTTGATCGATATTGAGAAATATTACAGCGAACGAATTATTCAGTATCATTATTTTATCTCAACGAGCCATTAACGATCGTTTCTTACATGATTATGCTGTATTACACCCTGAAAATAATAAAAAAAAAACACTGTTAAGATAATCCCGGTTAGAACAGAAAGTAGAATGGAGCGTTGTTAGATCTCCCACGCAGCGACAATTAAATAACAAAATGAAAATAGGGAGCAAGTGTAGAGATCTAATTTTTATTAGACTGTGTGGTAGAATCCCCATTTTGACACTACTAGCAATGTCTGCTAATGTTGAAGAATTTGATGCCCATGGTTCAGACGTCTTTCAGTAATTTTTCTTAATTTTTCCGGAGACAGTTTGTTTTGGATTTCTAGCTAACAAACCAATACGTATGCCCGTCAGCAGCAGGGGAAGAACCCAGAAAATCTGTGATATAATACAAACATTCCTGAAATGTCAGCTTTCATTGGGTCTTCAGGATAGTGATGGGAATAGTTCGTGTATCGAGAAGAATAAAGCACAATGAAGTTTTTAAGCTAAACAGCAGTGTTTTTGTTAAGAGAATAACAATATATCAAAACGTATATACTTTTTAGTCTTGTTTTAGTCAAGAGAAGCACAAAATAGTATACTTTTTCTCCTGCAAGGCCGTGTATTTTAATTCCACAATATTATTTTTATTCATTTATTTACTGGATTTGAAATAATGAGAAATGGAAAGACCAAAAGTTTGTAAATATCAGGAGTAAACAAGAACTAAATATGCAACTAAAGTAGGACAGACAGTTCAGGATTGCAGTATCAATATGAACTTGTATGGAAAGTCGTAGAAAGTTCGGGTGTTCTGAATTGGTAAGGATTTTCTGCTTTGCATATGGTACCCGCCACGTTGTCCAAAGTTAAACCTGGTAAAATAGTAGAAGAAAAAAGCTTATATCATTTATTTATAGAATAATTTTATTGTATAAACATATACTGAAGTGCTTTCATCCGTTTGTCAATCCATTAACAATTACATCATAAAATAACCAAAATTCTTTTCCCTTTAAAATTTTTACAGCTTGTTATAATACATATAGATAGGAGGTGGGTATTTTTCACTTTTTGGCGATTATGACTGGTATCAACAATTACTGTATTGTATGATAATCTGAGATAAATATTTTTGATGCTTTTTACAGCTCGTTACAGCGAAGTCTGACAGTTTTGACTTTTTTGAGTTATTGCCCTTTAATCACGTTTTAATAATTTGTCATACAGTACTTCAATTTCTTATCAACTGGGTTTGAAAATATTAACATGTTTTTACAGATGACTAGATTTTTATGGCATGCTGATGTGTGGGCATCGTTCTATCAACAATAAACCTTTTCAAGGTTAGTTGTATTTGCAACCAGGTGAAACGTCATAGACGAGATTTACTGTGACGTTTTAGTTTTCCAGGACGTTCGTCCTTACAATTTTGATGTCACAGTAAACTTTTGTCTGTGTATCGCCTGGAGGCAAAATACAAGATGGCGACCACTTACCTTGAAAAGATTTATTGCTACTTCCGTTTAGTATGATAATTAGAGTTTTCTTCATTGCATTCTTTAAATATTTTCTGTCCGTCAACAAATTGATGAGCATATTATGCATTGTGGACAGGACAGTGTTTTACTACTGATTATACCCCTAGACTTTATAGTATTCAAATTCAAAATGTTTTGATACTTCTTGTGGTAACCTAACTTCGGATAAAAACTAAATTTCAATGAAATGAAAATTTTATGTAGACTTTAATTAAAGAAATGCTTGTATAGCAAAACCTGTCTTAAGAGTTCACCCATTCTGACAAGAAAAACTGACCCTTGAAGACGGGTGGTCTGTCAAGAGAGGTCAGTTTAATATAGATAATAAATATATGTTATTAATGTTTTTAAAACGATAGGACGTTTCTCAGTCATCTCTCATCGAAGGGCGCAACCCTCAGATAAGAGATAACTGAGATTTAATAAACATTAATACTGTTTTACATAAGATATTAATTTTTGCTTTCGCCGTTCGATGATATATTGATGTGAAGCTTCCTCTCGTTTCAAAAACATTGATAATCTATATTTAAAAACCAGCACTTTTTTGGTCTTCAGTGATCGTCGTAGTAATTCGGCAGTATAAAACGTAGGTGTGATGTCACGTTTCATTCATTATTAAAAATGGCGTTGTCAGTGGGGTTTCTCCTAGCTATTTCACGATATTGAAAGAAAATATTCACCAGTATTAGGATTTACATTTGTCCGATGAAGGACCCATAATGGTAAGAATATCTATTTCATATATTTTTCATGAATTCATTCGAGATAGCGTGAAAACTACCCTTATTCTTTCACAGACGCGTTGACTACGTCTTTCACTTGTCATTGATGAACATTGAATATCCATGAGTCCTTTTTACAGATTTTTTAAATACATACAGAATGAACAGGTTGGGCAACGGAATGTATGAAATCATTGAGGAACAAAAATCTGTACATTCTCAATTCATGCATTGTGTATTAGTTTTTGTTATTTATTAATACCTTTCTGTGTTTTTGGAAGTTTTATGGATATATCAGCATATTTACACCTAGCTGTTTGGTCCTGGCTGTTTTAAGTGTAGCGTTACTTTGATCCTGTCATTTTAAGTCTACCGTTTAAGGTCACAACCATTTGACGTTGCGTTACATTGGTTGATTGCGTCATGCTATGCTGTATTACTACTCGTCCTTGCCAACCCTTAGAGATTAGCGAAAATTTGAAAACTTCCCAGCGGCTACGAATATGAACTATATCAAACAGGAACATCAAAAGGAAATTTAACAAAATAGCGATAAAGAGCAATAATATCTTGAATTGGTCTACCAAAACAGGATAGTCTGTATAGTAGCAGGAGTCTCTGAGGACAGGTTACCCTGTATTATAAAAAACAAACTTGTCAATATGACAATCAAAAGAATTCCACTATAAACTGAATGGAGGAAGGTATTTTTACAGTATGAAGCCGAATGAATAACTGTACTTTATTTAATTTTTGGTAGATGTTCTCAGCACTTCGTATAGTCCCTAGGTGTGTATCCTGTTGTCAGGGGATTACCAAACCCCCAACTGTAATACAGTATCAGAGAAATGAGGGGTACGTAGTACAAATCTAATACCTATGCTGGCCGTCTACAAAGGAAATACATGTACTGGAAGTACCTCTCTAATTTCATATTAGAATTATGTCGGGTCAATTTTTTTGCTTTGAAGGAAGGTGCACACAAACCCAGTTACCAGTGGCAACCCAACTAATTTAGAAATTTTCTAAAACTGTGGTCCGACAGGGCCGTCACAAGACCAGGCACGTTTCCAGCATACACTGGGAAGACTCGACCGGAAAAGGTATGGTGTCACAAAACAGGAAGTATATAGAAACGTGTATGGCTGCCAGAAATGTAACATTCACATATGATTCCAAACCTACCATCAGCATCACAATCTTATAATTTCTTGAAGTACACTTCACTACAAACTTCATTTGCATTGTTTGAGACTAAGCATTTGATATTTTAGCGCCCCTCGTATTACTCATTTCACCTCTTTTATGCCAACTACTGGTGGACATGTGGATACAGCAGAATACACTGTTCATCTGTGCAATATTTTCAACTTCCATCTGTCTGTCAAGTATTCTGTGTTCTGTAACTCATAAACCAGTCAACGTCATTATTTGAATATACCAATATGCGCATGTGCTTTGTAACTTTGAAACATAATTGATACTGGATTGACATTGCACACATATCTTGCCAATGGATAAACAATATAATATTGACAGGACATATCTTCAAGGTCGAGGTTTCTAGATGATAATGTGATTTTCATGTATGTCGTATATTGATATTATCTTAATAATCTCAATTGTGACAGTGTGTTATAACCATGACCTTGACCTTAACCTTTGACCATATCAGAATCTGAAACATGTCCTCTGTAATTATTGGACTCTTAATCTGATTAAAATACAGATACCCTGTCCACGCAAGTGAAGAGTGGACACAGGATCTGTATTTTAATCAGGTTATTGAACTATGCCTGCAGAACAAAACAAAATGTTCACTGAATGGACCAATCTAATATTTATTAACTATTATATCTTCACAAGGTCGGGTAAGATCTGCACATTTTCATGCAATTATTCACTTGTATTCAAATATTGTTGGAAAATTGTTGCTACAATGTTCTACATGTACATCCAGCACTAAGCAAAGAACTATTACAAACTTCTCATATTTAAACAGATTTTCGTTGTTGTTGTTGCTTTCTTCTTCTTCTTCTTCTTTTTGCTTTAAGGGAAACAAGTACAGATATATCGAAATGCAATTCTGGAAGTATACCCAGATATACAAAAAAAAAATTAAGTTTCTTCGACATGTATTTTGTAATTATAGCCGAAAATAAGAACCTCATAAGAAAAAGCAAAGAAACATCAAGACACCCAGTTTTATTTTAGAAGTTAAATTAGGCGCTTAATCATGTGCGCAAATTGCTTATACAACTGAAAGATTCAGAATAAGTTATTTATTTAGGCTGATATATTCTGCAAAATCCAAAACTCGTAGAAAATAAACCAGTTTGTGACAATAATATTTTGCTACCGGAATGGAAACTAAGATTAAACTTTTTTTCAAAGATATTGGGTTTACATAAATCTCCCATTGTACCATTATTTTATGGGTCAGTCTAACTAGCATAGAAAATTAAAAGCAGAAAATAATTTTCTGACATGTAAACTATTTTAGTGATTTTATTTGCCCAAAACAGACGATTTTCGTTGTTTGACATTCATTAGAAAACAAATGTACATCACATAACATAACAGGATCAAGGCAGAAATATCTTTATTTTTCTGAAAAAAAAAGGTGAATTCCATCTTAGAAATATTTTTGAATAAAGTGAAATGTTTGAAAGTTATAGCTTGTTGTGATATTGTATAATTTTTATTACAGTTTGTTTTGATATAGTATTATTTTTAATACATGATACATGTACCTGTAAGTACATATGTACTTAACTTTGTATTATGTTGGTCAGTGACCTTTATATTTTGTTTGCATGTTTACAATTTTTTGTAAACTATTTATAAAATGACGTAATTTTGCTTGATGTTTGCTGAAATAGATGACGGATTATACTATCATATGATTAGGAAATTTCTCTGACATTACCTGATTTGGATTGTTCTACAAGTTCACAATCTGGTGAATCTTCCCAAAATTTTTGTCAATATGAAAGCCGGACATTCAAACATTTCAGTCAGTCTGCTTATATGGGATACTGTTTGGAGACTGCAACAATATAACTTACCTGGATTTATATTTCATTGCATTTCTAGATTCACATTTTACATGAAAATCGTATGAACTTAACATTTTGAGGAAGTTTTATGTCTATCGTGTGAATTTTTCAAAAGTACGACTAAATTGACTTTATCTGGAATATTCTATTGGAATTCTTTTGAACAGTTACTGAACTCTAACTCTAACAATAAGGCCAGTTAGTTATATTTTGTAAATTGTTTGTTTGTATTCTCATAAATTAAATTATAGAAAATAAAAATTATTTGTTGCATCTTTGTTATTTATTTCTGATTATAACAATGTAGCAGTGTGAAGTACATTTGTATTTTCGTTGACCTATTTATGTACCTTTAAGTACTTGAATATTTTGTAAAATTAACATATTTACCATTTTTGATACAGTATTTATACATGTAAGATGGTACAATTTTTGAGTGAATATTTACTAAAAAGGACAATGCCTTGCAACATCACATGTTATGGATACTTCTGGAACTGAATGGCATATATAAGCAGGTATCAAGCGTATTTCAGTCACTCTGCCTAAGTTTGATCTTACCATAGTTTGCATTTAAGTAAATTATTGGATACATGTAAATGTATTTTGGAGCTGAATATAAACAATACTATTCCTGAATTAATATTTCACTGAAGAACGTACAAATTTTGGATTTTGGAGAACTTTTCCGTGGACACATGCGGATATAATCCTACTACCGTACCATTTCAAACTCCATTTGCGTATGATGCTGTTTTTTAAAAAGGGGGTTAAGAAAAAAATATTCTATTTTCCTTTCAAGAGCTCTTTAGTTGCAATTGCCTGTGATCAATTCTTCTTTGGAGGTTTTGCGTTCTTTGGTTTGGCTAGCTTGGTCTTCTTTGGTTATTTTGCTGCATTCTTATCAGGTTTGGCGGCCCGGTTTTTTAGATGCTGTTGTCTTAGTCTGCGGCTCTTGTCTCAATCGGATTTCTTTTCTTTCCCTTTCCTGTGTGCATGTATTCTTTCTGTTTCAAGTATAATATCCAGGATGCCGGCGCTGTCATTTGTACTTTCAGCTTTTACTTTCAGTTTAGAGAAAAATCATCCGCGAGAGAAGCACGCGACATTCTTTTATATTATCAAAAACTTAGGGCCTGTTCACACTAGGTTTAACTTAATTAGGATTAATTTAACCCACAATGGAGGAAAAACGTTATGTTTACACTATGATACATTTTTGGGTTAAGTTAATCCGGATTAAATATTGAAACAGCTCTATCAAAAACAGGATGCCGAAAACGGTCCTTGTTGGTGAACTCTCCTGATTTCTTTTTCTGGCACGCTAATGTCTACGTTCCTTTGATTCTTGAATTACCTTTATTTCCACTTAAGAATTAATTTTCATTTTTAATAGAAACAGAATGCACAAATTTACGATTGGTAGGGATAATGTCGAGAATTAAATCTGGAAATCTATGTATATACATGTATATATATATATAGTATAGGTCTGGTCGTAATTAATTATTTTTACTCTTTTCCCTTGATGTGCAAATTGACATTTAAAAGCCGTTATGAGAAATAGATTGTCTTACGGAACCTTTTCTAGATTTTGAAACAGGTACTGGTCCTACATGTACATATTTTATAACCTGACCTTGGAACAAGTTAACTAGCTATCAGAAACGTAAATTTGTTAAATTCTATGGCAAATGAGAATTCGTCAGACAAAGAATGGAAATTTATTAGTTTCGATGTACTGTATATT
>JAOXYJ010124228.1:0-11109 GCA_028566555.1 Lithophaga nigra
ATGATATTTCAGTTTCTCACAATTGGTCAGGTTATAACCAGGTGAGCGATACAGGCTCAGGTGAGCCTCTAGTTTATGATAGTTGTGGGATACATATTCATTTTAATATGCAAAATATACAAATTGCATTTTAATTACCTGTAAATACTGATGGGAAAACAAGTTTTATCATTTTAGAGTTTTATGGCTGACTAAAGACTAAATACAAAGTTCTGCCAATTTTTTAATAATCTTTCACCAAAAAGACTGAGATATATGCATAGTTACAGTTTCAGGAAAATTTATGACAGTATAAAAAAATTCAAAAAAGGCAAAAAGATAACGATAAGTACCAGTTAGTCAGCTCACAAATCTGATTACAAGAAAATAAACAGACCCACCAAAATTGATGCATAATGTTTAGATTTCAAAACTATAGCATTTGTGTGAAAATTGTGTGTGACTTAGGTGAAGTGTTACAGTGCCCTGAATACTAAAATGGCCAGTTACTTTATTATCTCAGAAAAAATGATAATGTATTTTTAAAAGAATATTTATGTTGTTGATTTACTATTTGAAGTGCTGAAAACTTTTTTAAGTGCTACTCATAACCATTGTTTATTAGTTCTTAATATGTTTTAATTGTTTATCTTTGTGCCATATCTTCTCTGTATTACTCATGAAATAATTCTACCTATCGCAGCTGAAAAAATGGCTTGATTAAGTTTAAAACCATGATTATAGTCCTTGAAACGCTTACGTGTCACGTTGATGGATTGTAAAATATGAATTACGATACAAAGCTGAAATTTTGTACATAAATTGTTAGGCAGCAAATAGTTGTACTGTATGTGGCAGTCTCTAAGGAGCAGATAACTGTGTTATTACTGACCTAAGGGCAGATAACTTATTCTATAGAACGGCCATACAATTTTCACTCAACTTAATGTACAGATCAGCTGCATTGTCAGAAAATAACTTTATCAGTAACCTATTATCAAATTGTGCAGTCAAAAATAAAAACAAAGCATTTGTTTTCAGTGTTTCAATTTTGAATTTTCTGGGGAAAAATTAAAAAGAAATGCTATTTATAGGCCATTTGCACATTTGTGGTAGTTAGCTAAATTTTGTGGTAGATGATCAAATCTATAAGGGCAACTGGTTCCTGGTCCATGAAAGAGCAATGGGAAGAATGTAAAATTTGTAGTAATTTGCTTGTAACATGTGCAAAAATAATTAAAAAAAAAGTGTAACTGCTTTTAACTTTTGCATACATTTTCAATCAATTTATCATGTAATGTTGATAAATGTCAAAAATATTTACAATTATGAGTAAGTAATATACAAAATTTATGTTCTATCGATAACTTTTGCCTGAACCAGGAACAGGTTGTCAGCATCTAAGGGAAATATCTCTTCAAGATTTGATCAAATACCACAAAATTTAACTATTTTAAAAGTGAAAATGATCCATTTTTATTTGTAAGTTAAATGTAGCTTGAATGTTACATGTGTGAAAATTTAGGTTGGCTGTAAGATGTGGACTGGTATAAATATTTAGACTGGTTGTTATGTATGAATAACATTTTGTACAGGTTGTATTATTGTTGTGAAATTAATTTTTTTTTGCTCCTTTTCACTTCAGTATAAAATTATCTGAAATACTTACACATTTAGTGTTATAAGTCAGATGATCCAGTTCTGCAGGCAAAGATATAAATTTGCATCATTATTGGTGACCCTGCTTGAGCCTCAGGTGGTGTTATTGTATTGTCAAGGACATACTAAGAAGTGATGGAGCTTATTGTCTACCTCAGTTTGTTATAATATGTAGTGTATTGTATGTTTGTTTTTGTTTGAATTGTTTCCTAGAAATAAACACACAAGCACATACAAGGAAAACAATATTTTTGGATTTTACAAGATGAAATTTCATCAGAATTTCTCTTTTGCTATTGCTTTCATTTTTGAGCCAACAGTTAAACAGTGTTAGAAGTTTATGAATTTACAGGTTAAATTGAAATTCAAAGCATTTTAGATAATAAACACTGCCTAAAGGTTTGTTAGTACAGATTATAATAGCAGGGCATTATTTTATCATTCGTCATTATATCACACATAAATGTATGACATCCATTACATATTGAACATGGAAGTAATAAAAAAGTAACGGAATTTGAAGAGATCATTAATACATTTTTCTACTGAGTGCTATTCTAGAGAAGACAGGGGAGTGGAGAGATCGAGGATGTCTTTAAAAATTTACTCATTATATTATACATTTTCTACCATCAATAGTTAAAGTCATTTTGGATCTATATGTAAAAATAAATAAAAGCTCACAGAAAAAAGATGCATGAATAGACTACCTCAGATAATACTTTCTCTAAACCAGCCTTCAGTTCAAATATTGTTACAGGATAATTTCCGTCCTAAGGGTTTATTTATGGTTTAATGCATCTTTGAATTATTGCAGTTCTCGTTCACAAATGCCAAATATTTGTAGGGATTTCATAGTTATCGCCCCAGTTTGATCATTTGTTTAGCACGTAACCATAATTGTATTATACATGAAAGGTAAGTGTAGACATGAAATTCTGGATCATGTAAAGTCAAAGGGTTCTACACAAGGTTCACTTGATGTATCGTTATTTGTGAGACTTTTTCAAAAAGATTGGAAAATAAATTTGTTTTTATTTTATATTTTTCTCTAATTTTGTTAGGCTCTCATTTATAAATTCGGAATCAAATTTCACTTGGCAGATACTGTGTCCACATGCCTTTCTGCAAAATATTAATGGAAGAATATCTGGACCGCCAAGTGTTAGAGCAAGGTGGCAGGCAAATTGTGAGAATTGATTGGATTCACAACATTTAAGTTGGTCATATATAAGATAATAAGTAACCACACTAAGCACTATTTTTTTCTTTGTCATTATGATTTAGATATAAACAGAAGCATCCAAGACTCTGTGTTGTATGTGCAAAATGTGTAATAGAATTATGATATTGTTCTTTCTTAGCTTACATTTTGTTGATGGAGTAGTCTCCCCTAGTTTTTGTGGGCAATTTAAATTGCCGAGATGTAAATTTGAAAAAATTCTACATTTTGCAATTATTCTGTAGCATGTATCGACATATGTGGCTCTGGAAAATTAAGTGAAATTTCCGGAAATGGTAGCATGTCTCCAAAAATTACCAAGATTGTCTGTATTCTGAGATTATAGGTTAACCATGATCTTAAATAAAAGAATGTCACATAATTAGAAAATTAACTATAACTATCCATCAAATGTAGAATTTTTTTGACACACACTATATACTCTTTTTCAGGGATAATATCATCATTAAGGGTATATAATGAATTTGTCATTACCTCATGTCGTCACCATTGTATAAATATGTCATTTAATCATTGTGTCATTGTTTTGATTCATGTATCTTTATAAACAAAAACAAAAGTCAATAAAGCAACTAAAAAATATAAAAAACTTAATAAAAAATTTTGTTGTTATATTTATGAACAATGCACCAAAATTGGTATGGAATTGTTTTAATTAAATTCTTGCTTTACCCCACTGATTACCTGCATCTGAAGAATATATGTGTGTTAATTACATTCTTACTTTACCTCACTGATTACCCACTCTGGAAAATATATGCACCTATTAACAGCAAAATATAAAGTTTCTTGTTATAGTATTCAGTGACTGGGAGTAGGGATTTCTACTGAAATGAAAGCTTTGGGTCTTTCTTCAGTCTTTTCAAGGTGTTGTGTAACATTGAAGACTGTAATGTGACTGTAAGATGAAGAGCAGCAAAAAAGCATGGTCTCTTAACAATTAAGTCTTACTTAAGCACGGATGTGTTGTTATCTGTTTTTTTTCAACACCAATTTCTGTCAAGTCATTATGTCAAGTCAGACCAGTCTTAAGAAACCACTGAAGCGAGAACAAAAGTGTTCTCATAAGACATGTTAATTACATGAAATATACTATAGAAGGATCTAAAAATAATCGTCTGATAACACAGCTTTTGCTTAATACAGATGGTCTCTCAAGCAGGTTTGACTATTCCATTGAAAGACTAAAGGGAAAGTAGGCATGAATTTAAGACTTTTATAGACTGTCCACATCAACTATCATATATATACATTTTTTGTATATGTGTGTATGCCACATATATGGTGTAATAGTGAATGCCAATCCCAAATATATTTAATTTTGTGAGAAAAATTGCCATCTTCATCTTGACAACTCAGTAGAAGTTAATTGACTCTGTGGTTCTGTAGAAGATTTCAGTAGGAATCTTAATTGTCCAAATAATACTCCTGCATTGACCATCTATGATGGAACTAAATTTGTACAATTTGAACATGTTCTAGATGTAATGGATCTTTAAACCTTTATTTATACAATCTGGAATCTGCAACTTCCAGGATTGTTTTGTACCATATATTTGTGTATTTCCAAAAGACAGTGTAAAGTTAGCCATCATGAACCTTGGACTATTACTAGCACAGTACTGATGTCCGTGTTACATTAGTATGATCGAATGTTTCCATTGCTATTTTTAAGTTTTCTTCATGCATTTTTCTGGAATCCTCATTTGTAAAAATTTGAAACTGCAAGTCAAACTGGTGTTTCATGCTAAGTAGTGTTGTATTTCCACTACTGAACCTTAAAATGTTTGGTCCTCGGTGACTGTTTTGTGAAATCATGGATAGTATGCGTAAAATACTATGGCAGTCATATGGTATGATGAATCTAATCATATACATAACTTCAACAGAAAGCCAATTGACTACATGTACAAAATTTGGTTCCATTTGGATGAGAAAAAAGAGTTGCAATGCAATATTGTGAACAGGGAAATTTATACGTCCCTGGTGTGAAATACTGTTAATTTGCATAAATGGCTATTATGGCTGTCCTGGATAAAGTTACCTTGTAGGAGGACCACTCAATGGTTATATGTTTAATCCATTTTTAAGAGAAAGATTTTAAATAAATTCATTGTTAAATACAGTTACTTTGCATACTTTACTATGATGGCATCTTGTTTACAAACTGTCAGAAATTTAGAATAAATTCATCCGATGTATGTAGCAAGTGTCCATTTCACAAGAGTATTTCGGACAAAGAGGACTTAAAATTAGTTTATTCTGAAATTAGGTAAAAAAGGTTACTTATTCCAACCACCTGGGATAGCCGACAGACTGCATGTGTAATAAGCTTGGTTCTGATTGTTCAGTTGCATGAACTAGTTGATTGTGAATTACCGCTTATTTGGAAGCTATCATTTTGGGTAACTCCCCATATTCTATGATACAGTTTGAGGAGAACCACCAAATGTCTATAGTGCAAAATTGGTTCCATTTAGTTAAGTAGTTTTGATATCTTTTCAATAAAGTAGTTACGAAATTAGGACTAATTTGCGAAAAGCAATGGCGGTCATCTTGGATAAAGGACAGACTTCTTGGATATTATTTTATGATAGGATGGCTTCATTTGGTCCAGTTGTTCCGAGGAAAAATTTTTAAAAAATATTAAAACAAATTTGACCAATAAGAGATCATGGTACTTATAATTGACAGGACCACCTTATAAATTTTTAAACGAGACCCAAAGACCATCTCTGTAAAGTGTGGATTTACAATTTAGCAGCTCTGAAGAAGAAAACTAAGACATAATAATTTAGAGATATTGGAGGAGGGACATGTAAACTGTTTTTCAGTTTAATTTCGATATAAACATATGATTAATGGATCAGCAAGTTATTACAGTGTACACAAACAGAAGAAACGGATTACACAATTTTAATTTGCTAAATTTTAAAAATGACGGGATCAGTGCATACAAAATTACCGTTGATCGTTATGTTATGTTATAATTTTGCAATTTGGAAAATTTTCCAAATTACAAAATTGTAACATAACAGTTATTTAATACCAGTACCAATTAATCAAGTTAGTGAGGAATTAATCATCGAGACATAGCGATACACATATGCAAATGTCTTTCCATAATTTGACCTCAGAAATTTTGTCATACGAATTTGAGCGATGAGATAAAATAAAAACAATTAACTAACAATATGACATGATTTTCCACAATAATCAGTTTTTGACAATGTTCCAATGTAAATTTCCACTTTCAATTCAGTTTCAATTGTTTGAAACGTTGTTACTTTTCTATCATTTCTTTCCATACTTTATGTAATATTGTTTAACGACGATAATGCTAATATCAAATTGACCCAGATTAAGTGTAATATTTCTATCTTAGACCGTATAGTTAATTGACTGATTGTGTTTGGTTTTACCTTCAAAATCTTTCACTTCTATCCTGAACTCCAAAGGAAGAAGACATCCAATAATAAAAGTACATGTACCAGTCCTTCTCCTTGTAGATTGAAATAGGGGACATCTAGACCCTAGAAGATTCTAGCTAACAACTCCAATGTTGACTCGCTTTTGATCAATTAATGAATATTATGAATACTACTTCGTACTCGAGATTCCCTGGTTAAGGGTCAAATTTCAAACCTTATTTATCTTCAGTATAACAATCACCAATCTTAACTGGCATTAAGATTGGTTCTGGAAATGTTCAGAATATATAAAGGTCTATCTAGAAGTGGTTGTTAAAATAATTCTAAGCTACAGTTGTTCGATGAGCCTACAATTATTCATTTCGAGTTGCATTATTTTAGTCGTAGCGATTCGGTCAGAGAAAAAACTGTTTGTATCTTGAAATCAGTGTGTGTTTATTTCTTAAGAAAAAAACTTAAAGACTAACAAATGACTATCTTTTCTACAAATATAAATAGATATACGTATGATCTAAAAAGAATTTTTTTGCAATTCTGTCTGATTGAAGAATTCAATCCTAAATTTCAACCAACTATTTCCTGTTCACGACCGTCCCATTTACCTGCTCCGTGAATTAGGCAGTGCCTAATGTGCTAACGATATGTACCACGTGATTATAGTAATTAGTCGATAAGCAGGCCACTTCCTAAACCAACATTTTTCCTTAAGAAATCTGTTTCACGGGCTGATTACATTTAAACTAATTTAAACTTCAGGATACCCATTCAGATAACTATATTAAATATTGATTTAACTTTTATTATATTAGATAATGGATACTTTAAATCTTAAAGTTGCATACATTGACATTTTTTTGCTTATTTATACTATCTCAATAAACTTCCTCTTAGGTTTTATTCGGATATTACTATTTAAAGTTAAAAAAGAAAGAAAGGAAATTAAATACATGTGCAATGGCTCAGTTCTTAGCTGGTTTTTGGCTTTAACTTTTTGGTCGTTTTGGCATTTATTCCTGCTCTACAAGCTTTCGATGTTGTTTTGGTTTTCCATATTTTTAGGCCCCGAGTACAACTGATGAGACATTGTTTGTCGAAATGTGCATATTGTGTACTAAATTTGGTATCATAGAGTATTATTGTAACTGTATTTGTGTATATTAAAGTTTTATCAATAATGTTTTCTGTTGAGAAATCATTAGAACATGGTATTTTTTGCTTTCACCAAGGAAGTTTATACTTGGACCAGATTCATGCTAGAAACATTACATGGCTGTAGCGCGGGTCTTTTTGAAATGAGGCAAAAAAGGGACTGGGAGAGAGGTGCTGTGGTATGGGGCAAAACCGCTAGAAGATGACGGAAAACAAGTGATTAAAAACTTAAGTTAGAATTTTATATTTATTGACACCTTCTTGTTTAATCTTCACAAACACACACACACACACACATATATATATAGTCAGGCATGTCATATTTAATCACAGAAGTATGAGGGAATTTTTGGGAGAACTTTTGAAGAACATTTATTTAGTTGCTATCAACTGATTCTCACTATTTCTGAAAACGAATGAATATGAGACTGACTGGGAATAGACATGTATGTGTAACTTAGGATTGAGTCTTACATGCATGTGTCGGCGACGCGCACCATTTCAAAAGTCTTTTTCTCAGAGAATTATTTTTGTTCAAAACATGAGAATATAACAGAAGTGCAGTAAATCACTTCAAGACAACGATCACGTGTGAGTCTAGATGAATTTATTGAACGACCATTGTTTTGGTTGCTGAAAGGAGTTGTGGAGTTGTGAATAACAGATCAAAGCTATTTCAAAGTCCACAATGTTCGATTCAGAAATTCATTTACGGCAGAACAAAACAAACGCAGCATCTGCGGTTCCTACTAACGAAACTGCGTAAGTTAATTGAATTTGAATTGCCCCTGTATGGTTTAGAATGAGCTTAGGATAGCAGATCACCTGCGCACCTTAAAGTCCATTATGAGAAGTATAAAAACATGCCACTTTTTCAAATTGTAAATCAAAACAAAGCAGCTAGTACACATCAGCAGTATTTAATGAACTATCTGTGCAAGTTTGATGAATTTCCCTTTAGTGGTTTAGGAGAAAATTCATGGATAGCATCAACCCCCTACCTCTTCAACTCCATAATAGAATATCGGCAATAGAATACGTAAGGAACAAGTTCAAAAAGGCATAATCCGTAGACAAGGCAAAATTGGAAACACAGAAACAGAAAAACCACAAAAAGGACAGAAGACAATATAAAACTAAAGAAAAAAGTAAACAGAAGACAAACAAAACACGAACAATACGACGTAGTTGTGTCAATTTTTTTTTTGTCTTTGTAAGTTTAAATAGTTGGAGCACATAAGCAGCATCTAATAAACAATCTATGGAAGTTTGTTGAATTCCCATATGCAGTTTAGGAGGAGCTGAGAAAAGCAAAAATCTGCACCCTTTAAGTCCATTTTGGTCGAGTCAATATGGCTATTTTTTCAAATTATTTGTAGATAAAACCAAAGTAACTATTGCACATTGGCCAACAGTTTATAAGAACAATTTGTACAAGTTTGATGGAATCCCCCTTAGTTATCCAGACTCAAAACTGGGATATTTATTTTGAAAAATATTTTAACAGCAAAACAAAATAGCTAGTGCATATCAGCAGTTCTTGATGAGCAATCTGTGCAAAGTTTGAGGTTTTGGAAGAATTGAGGATTAGCAGACCTTCAAAACCATCAGGACCTCTTCCAAATGGCAATTTTTTTCTCTTTTTTCCCCAGAAAAATCATTTTTGTTTGGAAAATATAAATAGCTAGTGTAAATCAGAAGATCTTTATAGAGAACAAGTACAAGTTTGTTCGGATTCCCATTCGTGGTTTAAGATTAGTTGTTCATCATCAGAAAGTGTGACGACGATGCAAACCAGATTCCTACATGTCTTGACACACAAATAAATGTAGTTAAAACGTAAAATTCCTCAATTTCGATTCTTTTTTTGACGCAACCGAAAATTTTCTGCGACTGACTAACATTCATTATTGCAAAATTTAAAATACAATGCATCATACAATAATCGTAAATATTCAAATAGGTAAACGCGAAATACGTTGAATTCGATTAGCTGTTAACACTTTTGCCTCATCTTTTAAAATGTTCAATGAAAAAACAAACAGCATTGCTAAACATTTGTGTTCTCAAAAGACATGCATGTCATTTGAAATGTGAGGCATTTGCCTCATTTGCCTCCATTGCGCTACGGCCATGCATTATTACGGGACATTATCTTTAGATGTTAAGTGCTGTCTATGCACATTCATCTTAAAACAAGCAAACAGAAGCCCATACAGAGATGTATATACTTTGAAACTTTGGACAAAGTTGTTGATTTCATTGGCGTGTTATTATTATTATTTGTTTGTTTTATTTAACTATGCTTAACCATCCTAGAGGAGCGCCTGATTTTATGTTGTTCTCGATAAAGGTATTTCTTTATAATCAAATTTTCTGTGCCTTTTTCTTGTAGGACATTTTAAGTCTGTCCCAGTGAAACATTTCTACAGGTTATTTACCAAGAAATTTTACATGTCTGGAAACATGACATTTAGTTTTTACAGTCGGAGTTGAGTGGGCAGAAGATCGTCCAAAATCTTTAATCCGTAAAAGTTTGAAATATTTTTCACTACTAATGTTTTTAATTACTTAAAATATATGTATCCTTTATATCTTGAAATATAAATCCCTGTTTATTTGCATCTGAACATAAATATATTGTCTATCTGATACATAAATTGTTCGTATCTTATATATATGGGTATACGTTTTTCATGAAAATAGGCAATGATAACGTGATATGTATTCCATCTTATGATAAATAAATATATGCCAACATATATTTATGATAAGATGGAATATATGTTGGCATCAAGTTCAGTCAAACCTTCCTTAATTTCGGGAATATTAAATAACATCTCTTCTGTCTTATCCAACGTTCTTATCCTGCCGTTGTCACCAAGCTTAAAATGCCAAAGAAAATTTTCTCGCGTAATAGTAATTAGAAGAAATTCAAATTCAACTATATCTAAATTTGGACCGACTATAAGTCACTTTCAAACCTATGCAACCCAAAATAGTTCTTTCTTTTGTGGTTTTTTCATGCATTGAAATATAATTTTGACTTATTAAGTATTATTGTTGTTGCTTACGTGATATAAGTAGAACAATTAAAAAGTAATGAAAATATGCGAAGTAAATCGGTGGAAATAACATAAATGGGAGTATTGAACTTTGAAATGATCTGTATTCTTCTTAAGTCTACTCTGACATTAACGATTAAATATATCGCAAACACATTTCAGATCAGGTCATGCTAAATAACATGAATGGGAATATTGAACTTTAAAATGACCCGTATTCTTCTTAAATCTACGTTGACAAGAACAATGAAACATATCCCAAACATATATACAAATAAGATCACATGTATTATCGGTTCTAAATAACATGAATGGGAATACTAAACTTTATTTATTTATTTTTTTTTGTCTATCTTCTGAAGTGTACAGATTTGACCTATAACCATAGACTCCATCCAATCAGCTTATGGTTTTGTTTAGTCAATAGATACATGTAGATCAATTTACCACATGTACACTGTGAAATATGATTTAAACAGGTTGGGCACAACTCGCCAAATGGGTAACAGTCCCGCAAACTGGTAAAACTCGATAGGTTTACAGTGTTAAAAAATGAAATTTTCGAGTTGAGACTTTTTACTTA
>JAOXYJ010124336.1:0-11107 GCA_028566555.1 Lithophaga nigra
AATACACATTAACTTGTGAAAAATAATCAACTTAGGAAAATGTAGTTATTTTGAATTTCAGTAGCGAACATCCTTAATAGAAAGCAGAATAAAATTCTGTTTTTAACCGCAAATCATTTCCAAAAGATTAAAAGCACTTGTTAAGCCTAAATATGCATTCCTACATTATTTCTGTAAATCATTCTACATTGCAATTATCATTTCTTTCGGCTAACGTTTGCTCTGCGACCTTTTTCAAAGAAAATTTTAGGGTCGTCACGAATGAGCTGAACTTGTTTTTCAAAGTGAGAAAAAAAAACATGCCCAAATCATTATATCCCGTCTCGCTTAAGCTGATTGGTGTGGTGTAAAATAAACCAAGGTTTTGAGGAGGAGAGAGTAACTTGTTTGTTTTTATGACGCCAAGTGATTTCTATCTGTAGATTAACATGCAGTAGGTGCATCGTCTCAAGTTCGGCTTCTGTGTCCGCTTCCCACGGCCGCAAGCGGCCAGAGAAGCCCTGACTTAAGAGGATGGCAGAAGTTGTTGTTTCGCATTTTTCATCTGTAAAACTTACCAGAATAATTGGTACTACATCTACACAAGTATTCTGAAAAGTTTTGCTCACATTCAAAACAATAAATTAACAATATCAACTTATTTCATGAAACTTGGAAGGATGCTTTACAGTGTGCGAGTGAATAATCATGAATTCTTAGGCTTTTAATCGTATCACGCGTGTAGTACAGGATTTCATGTCTGCCTACATGAAAGATCTCCCGGCTGTTGTGTTTGAGTCCCGATCGTCTCCGTTTCATGTGTTAAGTTTGGTGCTGATCGGATTTCCAAGATGGCCGCCACCATGGAAGATAGTTTAATATTGTACCCTCTGCATGGAATAGATTTAATGATCCTCTTCTTGGAAACAACTGCACCAGTTGAAGCTAAATATGTCCATAAATGTTCATTGGAAGATCTTTACTAAATCATAAGAGGCACTACCGTGGAACTGAGTCCATGGAAAATGCACTTGAAGATCTTCCTCCTGGAAAGAACTTAAGACGCTTACACCAAAACTGTTCATGAATGATCATTGGATGATCCTTTACTGTGTTTTTGACTTTCATGCCGAGCGCAATTCCAAGATGGCCGCCATCGTGGAACATAGTTTAACATTGGACCATAAGGGAAATGCACTTGGAAGATCGTCTTCTTAGAAACAACTAATATGGGGCGAAGCCCCCATATATATAAAATTCAATCAAAATACCTCAAACCCCTACATTCTTAGGTTTAAATCTTCTTTCCACCGCTGTATTTTTCATACACTAAGAAGCTAAATTTGCTTCAACTTCCGGCGGGCGAACGCGCGCAAGCGCGTTCCTCACTTTCAAATTTGAAGCCGAAAATCACTGTTTTTTCAATTCAAAAAATAAAAAATAAAATGTTTGTGACACATTGAATGTTAACGAAATAAATTAAGTACCAGGAAATTTGAATTAGAATAAAAAAAATAAATTAATTTCAAGATGAAAAACGAATCGGAGCGCCCTCCGGCCTTCTTCGTATCCCATTCGGTCACACTAGACGATACGACGCCGGTTACGATACCGTCCGAGAGGTGCCGCAACATAGCAACGGCGAGTGTTTACATTGTGATTGCCTGTTCTTTTTGCTGGTTCTGACGGCTTCGCCCATCATAGGTCACACCTATATCATATTAAAAAAATCATAGGAGAAACAAATTCTCTTTCTGTTTGTTCATAGGTTACGATATTTCTCCACTCTCGATAGTTAAGTTTTAAATTGTCAACATGAGCGCTTTAGCGAGCATGTAAAAATCTAAAATTTAACTATCGAGAGTGGAGAAATATCATAACCCACTTGCAACAAAAGGAGAATATTGTATGTTATTCAGGTTTCAGAGAGGGAATATCGTCTGATATACGCTGGATGTTTAGTTATATTCCTCGAGTCGCAGGCGAAGGAACATCCAGGGTATATCAGACGATATCTCGTCTCTGAAACCTGAATAACTATTACATTCCGGTGCACAGCTCTGTAAATCGAATAGTTAACGTAATTTTTGGTCAAAATAAGCTACTGAAACACGCAAACGTTTCCGATATTGGTCGTAGTTTTACGACACCAATTGTGACGTCATTTTAAACAAACGTACTTTTTGTTGCAATTTATGTTGGAAAATGTGGAATGTTGAAATGTGAAATGTTGGAAATGCAGGTAGGTTGTTTAACTTTGTCCGGAATCAGAGAAAACTGCATCGGAATCTTCGAAGCGTAAGTTATCTCTGTGGTGATCATGTATACCCAATCTGTAGCCAGCTCACATCCACGGCTAGTTGTCCAAGCAAAAGTCAGTTTTAATCTGTAAATCGGAATATATATTTATATGTGTTTGTTTTTCTTTTCCCTTTTTTTTGTTTTTTTGTTTTTTGTTTGCATGCTGTATTTTATAGTCGGTGTAAACGTTTCTGAGTGCTTATGTTAATATCTATACCAATTCTAAACAAAATCACACTTACTTACTTCACTTAGTTACTTACGTATTTACTAACTTACTAAATAGACCCGCATACGAAAAGTTCAAATGTTATATTCTATCTGGTAAAAATGCTTAATAGGTTAATGGCTTCTGAACCCTACTTAGCAATGCTTTCATCTGTTTTAGGACAAAGGAAGGATTTGACTAAATTGCAGGTAAGCGGTAGCTTTGTACTAACTTTAACCATACTTTAAATTATTTTTCTTTCTGCTTTTCTCTTTTCGTTTTTTAAATAAAATGAATTTGCTTTAAGGATGTTCGCTGGTGACACTGTGTACACCATGTATTCCTATGGAAAATCTGGAGAGAGCATTTTCCCGCCTAAAATTTGTTTTTTTCAAGCCATCATATCTCAAAAGCAAGCACACGAACATATCTTTATTTGTCCATAATGTTAAGTTAATACACATTGACTTGTGAAAAATAATCAATTTAGGAAAATGTAGTTATTTTAAACTTCAGCAGCGAACATCCTTAACCATTAACTATTCTGATAAAAACAGGATTGTTTAAAGTACATTTCAGTCCAAATAATCAATGGTGGGTATCAGTGTATTGTAAAAGTCTAGTTTACTGCCTTACAAGTCACGAATTTCCTTGTTCAAAAAACTGTCACGATTTTTACTTGTATAAATAACTTTCACGATTACATTTTCCGTTTTTTTTTATTTACAGAATAAATAAGAGCAGAACACCCTTAATATTTGATAACTGATTACTAAAATCATTCTACAAACAGAAGATACGCTTTGCCCATATTAACTTCCTTCCTAACTGTACTAGATAACTGTAATTGGATTAAAAAATTAAATTTTATCTTCGTCAGTTAGTACTTTATTCTCCAAAATGTATCCTGTTTAACATTTTGTTCCATTATTTGCTACCGGTATATGTCACTTTGATATGTTATTCTGGTAGATGTAATTTGTTAGGAATTAATAGTATCACAGTGTGTAGTAGAGCTTATCTGTATTTAGAACTTTTATTTCTTTTTCTATTCCAGTTAAGTAAGCAAAAATCCCAACTGGAATTTGTAATGTACAGTCAGCTATTTGCAGAGACGATAATATCCAACCAACAGAACATAACCTTTGCTTACTTATGACGTGATTTCTTCTCATTTAAAATTTAATTCTTTAGTCTGTAATTGTACAGATAGCTTTAATTTTTTTTTTTAATTCAATTTTAACGTACGCAACTTGAAATGAATCAGATTTAAAGGACTTAATGCGTTAGAAACGTATTTTATGTTGTCAAGGGTAAATCAGTGAAGATTAGGGCATTGTGTCTTCCGTAGCATCTGGCGTCGCATTCCTTTTTACAAGATTTCTGTTTGAGTTCATTTTTTAATTGTTTGTGTACAGATTTGATTTTTTCCAAATTCTTAGATACTTTTTTTCTTAAACCTCGGTTCAGCAGATTTTACCGCATCTCTAACAAGTTTTAAAACAGAAGAGAGCAGCAGATTTTCAAAGTTTGCTACCAAGAAACATATATATGGACACTTGGAAATATAAACATTTATATTTCATTTGTGAAGTTCCTACATGTACAGTGGTTTTATGAAATCGTATCAATAATTTTATCTGCCTTAAAAGACATTTATGTCACTAGAAGATCATATAGTATCATTTATTTATTACTTCTGTCCTCATGGATAATATTAATTGTCAACACCTGGAAGTAGTTTACAATGGATCAATTTCTGAAAGTACGAAAATAAAAGAAAGCAAAAACGACAAGAATAATAATAATAAGGGTTGCTACCTTATTAAAAAAAACAATGTGGTTTTCTCACAGTTAAGGTTGAAGTACAAAATTAATATACTCTATGGTGATTTAATCCCAAAGTTTCACGATCCATACACACGTATCGATTACACTGCAACTATATATAGATACAAAAATTTCCATCGCTATCGTTTGTTAATATAGGAATACCTAGTTTACCCAGTAAATTGTTGAAATATAATGATGTGATCGAAGATTCCTCAGATAGCTCTTCAAACAATTTCCCTGGTAACACACATTGTTCTGAATAAACTGAAATAGGAACTGATAAGACATTGTTGGTCGAAATGCGCATATTGTGCACTAAATTTGGTATCATAGATTGTTATAGGAATATCTTTAATATAAATATGTAATTTCCAGGCCAGATGTCAGCTTAATTATCTATAACGAGATGTTTCTGATTGCATATGTTTTTCTTCACTGAATAAACTAATATAAAAACTTCCTTAACGTGGATATCGTTTGCCTGTGGGTGCTGTAGTAAGAGATAAATACATAGTTTAATTAGAGGTTCTGTACGCCGTAGCATGTTTTGCAAAATATCAAAAATGGTAAATTTCGGACCAGCAATCCTTGCCACCAACGCCGAAGAACAGACACCGCCCTAAAATTTTAGAAATTTCATAAATTCAGACTTCTAAATAAATAAAACGTAAAATCCCAATATGTTACATACACTGAACTATATGATGATTTCTTAAAGAAAAGATTGAATGCTGAATAATTTCAGGCGTCACAATGTCGCAACACCTTTTATATTTTGGACCGAGGTTCAATTCACTTAAACCCAAAGGGTAGCTGGGGTATAGAAATATGATGCCTTGACTTCTCCCGTTCGGCAGTAAGACACGTGTTGAGGGACGTCCGTTTGGCTGTGCGGGATATACAAATATGCAGTCACGTCCGTTCTGATTGTGGACGTTAAATCCAAGGCAAGTGTAGGGGGAATGCCACGCTCTTTGCCCGTTAAAGAACCCTTTGGTAACAACTCTTCGGAGGGCCGTAGGATGACCTGTTGTTAGGTTAAATTTCTGACCCTACCCAATACGCCCTCGTTTTCCAGTGGCAATCAAAATTATCCGCCCTTCTCCCGGTCGTCCCACATTTCGGATCCTACCAACTGCTATATTGTTCTCGTCCTGAATATGCATATAAATGGACGTTAAATAAACAACAATCAATCAATCAATCAATCAATCAATTCATTTAAAGTTTTGGAGGAAAAAAAGAGTACAAGTGAATGTAAAATAGAATGTGTCCGAGGCCTTTGATTGCTTGACTCTTTTTTTTATCAGTGTCTGATGGCATGAGAGAGAATATGAATGTTCGATGTCCATAACGTTTTCTGCGTATTAAGATAACAAACTTAATTTATACACTATGTAAGATGTACACGTTTCAACAAATCATGTCTCATCAGTTGTGCTTTCAATCCACACAAAACACACACAAATATGGGCACAATGTACAAGCAAATACTATATATTGTCTTACCTGAAACCTTTTTATGAGAGCAATTATTCAGAAATATTCAAGATCAAAAGCGTTAGCGGATTCATAATATTTTCCTGAGTAATCTACATGTAGGTAGATTGACTGCAGTTAAAAGTATAAAGCGGTAAATCGTTCATCAACTTGGTCATCTCGTCGTCTCATCTTACCTACCAGATTTGACTTATTCCTGTCCAAAACTTTTGTTTATTGTACATAAGTTTTTGCATGACGGGTGATGCTTGCATACCCTGTCGATGCCCTCGGTCACACTCCTTATGGGGTTCATGCGATCACGTCCAGTTTGTTTCGCCTAAGGATTTTATGAGTCTGGAATTACGATATGCTACGCTTCCTTGTATAATACTATCGTTTCATTGCTTTAAGATCAGATATATTATCCATAATTATTGATTCAGCTAAATGTTACACATTCAAGAAAGCTGCTCTACTATCTAGATAATATTCTCAAGTAGATAAAAGTACCCTTATCTGGAAAATAAAACTACATTTTCATTTATTACCTATATACTAAGGCTTGTTAAATACAAAATTTTCGATGTTTTTCTTTTAAACGAAGATAACACATCCTGCTAAAGCCTTGCATTATGGCTTAAGACACAAGACGGGTGTCGGAAGTGAAGCAGAAGATGTTCACCTTTTCAGGGCACCTGGTCTCAATATTTTATAGACGTTTTTTCTGAGTTTCCTTTGCTTTCGCTTGTTTTGTATTTGTACTTTGGTCGTTGTTGTCTTGTATCATTGTATCTTTCGGATTGGGCTTTTCAACTTCCTCACCTATTATCTTTTTTTTCAGTTTGGCGTTTTTTTAACTATACGACTTCAAGCGTAAAGATGGTGGAATTATTCTGCTTGTATTTTGTGGTTAGAGAACGTTCAATATAGGCATGATACTTGTCGAATATTGTTTCAATAAAGATTTGGGCGATTTTTTATGTTACCATCTCTAGTTTAAATCTGTCTTGAAATGTAATTTTAATATGTTGTAGTCGAAGTATGTATAAATACATAGGGCATAATACACATCAAATATGTTTCTGGAAAATCAGAAATGACCAAATAACAGGATTTAATAAAGTATTTGCGATTTTTGTATGTTAACCACCTATGGTACAGGTGTGGTTTAAGAACAACAATAGAAACCAACCACAGATCAAAACTCATAGAACTGCAAATCCGAAATCAAACGAAGGGAAATAACACGAACTCCTTAAGGTCTGAGACTAGGTGTATCGGCAGGGTAAGCATTTCTTGATATGACAAGGTATATACAACTATATATGTAACCATGTTTGTATTAATCTAGTTCAAAATATATTTCTTAATATATATTTTTCAATAAAGCTGCAATATGTATGTTATTATTTTTCTTTCTTTTTTCTTTGATACACCTAAACCGTACTAAAGTACTTCAAGTTACTTATACAAATTTATATCTATACAAAACTATTGCTGGCCCTGGGATTTCTTAGCTGTGGATAATTCAATATCAGATACCAATTTTAGCGAAGCGCTTTTATGGATTAAATTTTATCAGGTACGCTCATCGCCAAAAGTTTGGGAAGCCAAAAATATCGAAACATTAGGAGCACAAAAATAAAAACGGACCGAAAAAGAATAGCCAAAAATCTTGGCAAGGTCAACAAGAAAATTATACTAAAAATACTGTTAACCTGTATAATATTCTGTGTTCAAAAGTAAAATTAAATAAGAAAAGGTAAGAAAACCAAAGGGTGAACTATAAAAATCATCAATCAAGGGACACAAACAAAATCCGGATTAAGACAAAAAATACAAACAGACAAACATCAAAGACACAACAAGAAAAACTAAAAACGAGGATGAGCAACACGACCCCCAACAAAAATGTGAGGTGCACTCAGATGCCCGGATGAGTAAGCAGTGCTTGCCTCTTATAAGACACCGTCCGCGTTGCCCACTGTCATATCCGGGAAAAGCTCATGTTCGAGAAGAAGAAAGACAAAACTATGGCTCGGGCAAAACATCCAATTTCATTTGGGAAACGGATATCCCATAACGATCAACCACTTCGTGGTGACGGCCATGGAACTTTTGAAAGGACGACTTCAACCTGGGAGCAACATAAAATCAGATAAGAAATGACTTCATTATATTTTTTAAATGTCGTTTTGTATGACATATATAGGAAATAACACAAGCGATGAATACATTTGTCCTCCTACTGTATCTAAACTAAGCTGCGACAATTAGCACTTTCGGTAGAATTTTATTTGTTACACTCTCGGGGATCCAAATAAGGTATTGAATATACCGTGACAAAAAACTAGCCATATTTGATCCATAATTATATTTACCATTTAACTGAGAAACAAGTAAAAATGAATTATACAAATACTAGTGCAATATGAATACCTAGAGGCTCATCTGGCTCTAAACTGACCAATTCTAAGTCATTTTTAAAAAGGTCTTCAAATGCATTTCCCATAGGGTCTAGTGTTCAACTATGATCCACAATGTTGCCATCTCGGAATTTCGATCGGCATTAAAAACACGTCTTCCAATGTACATTTATGAACATATTTCCCTTCAGCTATCGTTTGCGTTTCTAAGAAGATCTTAAGGTGTATTTCCTATACGGTCCAATGTTAAACAATGTTCCACGGTGGTAGCCATCTTGGAATTCACCTCGGCATTAAAAACACTGTTTTAGTAGAGGATCGTCCAGTGGACACGTTTCCCTTCAACTATCTGATGTGTTTGCAATTTCCAAAACGATCAATGTTAAAATTTGTTCCAAGCTGGCGGCCATATTGCAATTCTGGTTGGCATAAAAACAAGGCTTTGGAAAAGGAACTTCCAAAGAACATTTATGGACATATTTAGTTTCAACTGTCTTAGTCGTTTCCAGGAAGAAGATCATCAAGTGTATTTCTCATAGGTCCAATGTTAAACCATGTCCCACGGTGGCGACCATCTTAGAATTCCGATCGGCATAAAAAACAGTCTTTTAGTAGAATACTAAATCTACTGAATATTTATGGTCATGTATCACTTAAACTATTGTATGCGTTTCCAAGAAGACAATCTTCTAGTGTATTTCCATAGGGTCCAATATTAAACTGTGTTCCACGGTGATGGCGGCCATCTTGGAATTCCGATCGGCATGAGAACACGGCTTTGGTAGAAGACCTTCAAATGGACATTTATGAATAGTTTTAGCTTCAACTGTCAAAGTCATTTCGAAAAAGATCTTCAAGTGTACATCACATAGAATCCATTGTTAAACTATGTTCCCTAGCGGCGGTCAACCTGGAATTTATGGATATTTTTAGCTTCAGCTATCGTCGTTTCCAAGAAGAAGATCTTCAAGAGTATTTTCAATAGGTCCAATTTTAAACATTGTTCCGCGGTGGCGGCCATCTTGGATTTAAAATTGGCACAAAAACACAGTTTAGTAGAGGACCTGCCAAGGACCATTCACGCTGTTAAACAATTCCATCAGCTGTTTCGCTTCTGACAAGAAGGTCTTTGAAATTGGAACCAATCAAAACACATTATTGGCCCAGGCAGCCATGTTAAATATCTGATCCGAACGAAGAACACAATTGTTATAGAGGACCTTCCAATGAACATACCTTTTGCCTCAGTTGTTTCTGAGGAGAAGATTGAAATGCAAAAAGCTAACGCCGGATGGACGATGACGGACACCAAAGATGGCAATAGCTCACATAGCCCTTTAGATCTCATATCATCGATTTGCAAACAAAAGATGCGATTTTGTGTGTTCCGTAAATAATGCTTTTTTTTGGGGTCAAAACCTGAAGGTAATATAAAACTAAAGACGGTTTTAACAAAACTCTTATGCCTTATAAGTACACATGTTATTAAAATAAATCGAAGTACGCTGAATCCTGGAGGGACATTAAATATAGCATAATGAGCAAGGTATTATTTTGTTGAAAATCTAATACACTCAATGAAACACACAATCACTATATGCAAATTTCGCGAAAAATTATAAATTACAAACATTAAATTATGTTGATAAACATTAAATTATGTTGATAAGAAGAAGAACTTAATGATTATTTGAGTAATAAGGAATGTCTAACACACGTAATCCTAATAGCAACATTAAAGTGTCTCATATAAATTTTGATATCGAATTGCATGATGAAATATTAAACGAACTTGACACAAGACCAGAAAAGGACTTGCATCCACAAGAAAAACAGAATACCAACCCATATTAAAACTCGTGGAGCCTTGATGCAAACGGCAAATCCGAAATTAAAAGAACTCCAGAAGGAGTGAGACCAGGTGTGTCGACTGAGTAAGCATCTCCTGTTATGCAAGCATAGCGTGTCGTGTCAAGTCCAGTCATAGTCAGAGGCGGGAATAGTCAGTAAGGAATATAGGACTCAGTTGTAGCATCTATGATGAAAATATAGCATCAATTATTTGGGATATAAATACTTTGAAGTGTTTCACCAGCTTGTGATGACGCCTATAAAATATATGGAGGCATGTATATAATTTAGTTGTCTCAATTCCCTGCTTAAGAAAACAATAGCTACTATCCAGGAATTGAAACGCATTGATCCACAAATCAAAAAGCAAATCCAAAATCAAACAATGGGAAATCGCACAAACTCCCAAAGGAGTTAGACAAGGTGCAGTAATTTTCATGCCAACATTTACCTCTACTCAAATAGTCACCGTAGCATGAACAGGTCCTAACGTATCATATCATTTGTGACACAAACTGGCCACGCCCATACGCAGGAGCAGGTTGTATATTGCTGCTGATGTATAGGGAAATCAAAGTCATTTCTTTTGTCGTAAATCTTGGATTTCATATTACAGTCTACTCACCCACAGACTGAATATAGTCCGAAGAACTTAATGTTAAGTTTGTGAGTGAAAGGTGGAGTTTATACATGAATAAATTCCGTTAAAATAGCATTTATTACTTATAACTCCAATTAATTTTTGAAATACATGTATATAAAAATAATGCCTACATTAAACAAATCAACGGAACCGTTGGAAGGCGTATCGACTGGGTAACATGATGTCATCAAGAAAACACTATCCATATTAATCTGAGTCAACATAGCAGTACAACATTTACTGGTACATTTTGAATTTCATAAATCAATTTTTGTGTTAGTATTTTTTCATTTATTTTGTGGAGACGCTTTTCTTTTTTTCTTTTTTTTTTGTCTTTGTTTTTTTTATATTTATTTTGTTTGTTTGTTTGTTTGTTTGTTTTTT